>JAFEMH010003301.1:0-274159 GCA_022495995.1 Adenophora triphylla var. japonica | reverse complement strand
AACACCATATCACTCCACAGGGTATTAGTGGACAATGGATCATGGTAAACGTCACTTCCCCTCGGCATGAGTGATGGGCCCCTCCGCTATAAATGAAAGGCGTATGATCCCGTCTACCGGGCTGTCAGAGGCGGTACGACGGGTTCGTCTCGTCCCATTGCAGGGACGCAGTAACTCTGCGAACTGCTGGTTTGAAACCCAGTAAATGGTGCCGACGAAATTCCATGTAATGGAGCGTCCCATCCAGGAATCCACAGCGCTATTCGGGACGCCCTTGGTTGCGTCAGCATGAAAGCCGTAGCTTCCACCCTCCACCAATGTGTCAAAATTCATCAGACGGCGGGAGAGCCTTGAAGTCATAAGGGTGTGACGGTTTCTCATAGAGAAGGCGGAAGAGCGAAACAAATCAGCCAAAGAATGCCACGACGTGGCCACCGGGGCTACATCCTTCAAGAGGCAAGTCCTCGCCGGCATCCTTTGGAATCCAGGCGATGCCAACTATGTCAACACGCTCGAGCGAGCGAGACTCAGAAGAAGTTCGATTCATCAAATCTAATTGTTATGTTCCAACACTTCGGAGGGCGTCTAGGAAGGAAACTTGGCGAACACCGCCATGATACGAGGCACACAAGTCCCCGGTCCTCAATCACGAGATTTGTCAGCGATGCACCAAACCCGTTTCTGTGGCCTCTCCCGAGGCGAGGGAGATTTTCACCTGTGATTAAAAAGTCGACAAACACCCGACGGACTCGGCTCAGAATGTATGAACATTGTGTGGGACGTCCTCCTCGAAGAACTTCACCCACTTAGCCTTTCCGGCTTCGGCCACAGTGGGGGCATGAGATCTTTCCAGTGGTTCCGGCCACCACACCGGAGCAGGCACGTCCTCGCATCTGGATTGAGCGGTCGGGACGGCGATGAGTCGAGAACTCCTCCCAGGATGGGAGGAAGCGGCATATATTTGGAAGAAGATCCTCTACACATCTTC
Organism: Adenophora triphylla var. japonica; assembly: GCA_022495995.1. NCBI lineage: Eukaryota > Viridiplantae > Streptophyta > Magnoliopsida > Asterales > Campanulaceae > Adenophora > Adenophora triphylla. The sequence continues at coordinate 273,171 of JAFEMH010003301.1, read as the reverse complement.
ATGCTCGGTTTCCAAGTAAGCTAGGAACACTGGTTGATTCTGAGTTCGAGACAAAGAGATGATAGCAATGCTTGAAAGAGGAAGCACGGGAGGACAATGCCTTTCCCAGTCGTGCAAAGCCACCGGCCGAGCCCGATGCCGCGCTAAAGAATTGAGGGAAACTCTCTCGGGCCCGTCCGCGACCAAAGAGGAAATGATCACCAAGCTTGGATTGGTCCCCGTCCTTCCGATGTCAACCTTTGTAAAGTCCTCAGCGAGTCTCTCATTGTTGAGGTTCGAGATCTACTCGAAGTCGTCCAGATGGCCCCTATACGCACCTTTGAAAGACTACGAGTGCTGTATCAAGCGTTGTATTCCCTTTCGTTTTCAATAAGAAATGACGAACCTTTACTGAGTATCCCTTGATTGCCACTTTAACTAATGGCGAATTAAAAAAAAAAAACACTTAATAATAATTCAATTAGAGTAAAAGAAGGCGGACACATTAAATGAAAAAAAAATCATCAAAAACAACAAAAAAAAATCTTTAAGGCGGGTTGCTGCAGGAAAAAGGAAAATCGAGCCCCAGCTGTAGAAGAGATTTTGCAGCGAGTGTAAATGAATCACGGGAAGGCTGCTTGGAAGAGCCTAAAGGAGACGCTTGATTGGTGATTTCTTGAGGAAGCTGGAAAGGATACCTTACAGAAATCCTACCAAAATCCTCCAACTCAAGGAAAGTAGCCCTCTTGATCAAAGAACATCATATGCTGAGATACCGGGTTGCCAGCCGAAATCATTTCGAGATCAAATGGATCCCAGCTCTGAAGGGAATGCGACGAGGCTGGCGAGTGAGAATAACCCGTCACAAGTCATCTCCTTACGGGCCCCAATGAGCCAACGGGCCAAGCGTCGAGGGCAGCGGCATAAGCAAGACTTTGGAAAGCATCATCCAGGAAAATGGGCATGTCCAGCGCAGGGATTGGCCGTAGAAGTTACAGCAGCTCCTGGCACTCTGGGGCTACAGAGGACATCGAGTCGGAAACGGACAAGCTTGGGGAAACACCCTCACATACGGAATGGAAGCCGAATTGCTCCCAATCGAATTGGAAATCCCTCGGCTCAGGTATGCTATTTGGAAAGCCGGAGATCAGCGAAGGTCGAATGGCTCCGAAGTCGCCACGATGAATTGGCCCTGCTAGATGAGCGACGGATTCGAAAGCAATGGAACCACATCCGGAGCCTACCAAGGAAGAATGGCCGGGCCCTTTGACAAGAAAAGTGAAAGCATCGGGAGATCCGAGAAGGGGATCTCGTTTTAAAAGAAAGCCCCGGTCCGTATCAACCCCCTGCAGCAAATGGGAGCTGTATGGAGTCGGGCCATACGTCGTCCAGAAGATCTTCTCCGGAGGAGCCATGCAACTCGCCATGGACCTCGACGGAAATCCCTTTGTACACCAGGTGAATGGTGACAAGGCTGCGCCGAGATACTACGCGTAAAAAAAAAAAAAAAAAAAAAAAAAAAAAAAAAGAGTGCTAAAGAGTAATACCCAACTAGGTTGAAAACCCGAAAAGGGCGGCCTAGGTAAAAACGAGGTTGCACCAAAAAAAAAAAACAAAAAAAAAACAAAAAAAAAAAAAAAAAACAAAAAAAAATCATCGGGTTGAAATACGAAGACACAGAGCTCCTCAAAATGAGGGGAACGTGGCGGCGGAAGCGGTTCGGTCTAAAACACGAATAAAAGTCATACTTTGACATCAATACAAGGCGATCGAGACCATGAACGCGTCTCGAAAAACTCTAAAGCAATTCAAATATTCATTACAAGTTAAAAACTTTTTGATGAGTCTAAGCCCGATTCATTCTTACAGCGGCAACTGCTAAAGGAAAATTAAGATACGTAATCAAACTAATGTGTACGCCATGACAAGAAAGGGATACTCGGAAACCTCAAGAGTCACTCCATGCCACTCGAGCCAGCCTCTCCCCTCTTCTTCCCCCTTCGAGTCTTCTTCTTACGAGCAGGAAAAATGTCGGTCTTCCTCCTACCAGGAGCTCGGTATAGGAGCAGGATCTATCAAACCTGGCCTCTGTCGGGGCCTTAGTAGCCCTAGCGTCATCTCATCTCCTGTAGCCTAGGCGGTAGCATAGGAGCCCTCCTCTCCTGTCTCTTGACGTAAGCCTCATGGCGGTCACGGCGTCTCCGCTCCTGTCATGAGGGTTGGCTCTCGCCTCGGCCCTCCTCCTCTCGGAAGCAGTCGGGTCCTCCGCGCCCACAATGGCCTCACGCCGCCTCAAAATAGCCATCGTCGAGTCTCTCCCGAATGCCTCTCGTACCAATCCAGGTACCAAGTGGTCAGAACAGGCCTCGGACGCCCGAGGATAACCCGAGGAGGAAAAACGTCATATCTCCATGCTCGGGAAAGAAAGGGAAACACCGAAGGATCATCCATAAAAATAGGAGCCACCATCCTGATGGCTATATCATCAAAGTTCTCCAAAGGAACCTGCTCCAGGCCAAACTGTCTCAGAACTAAAGCCGGAATGTAGAAGCTGGACTGAGAAAGCCCCGGAAGCATGACTACATGGGACCCGTCCTGAAGCACTCTGCGAGTCTCCACCCGCCAACAAGGCACTGACCATCTGATATCCTCTGTCTGGAGACCAGCCATCCAACGCTCCCATGAGCCCTGATCATCGAAATCCACAAAGCAACCCCCTCCTGGCAAATGTCGAGGCTTGATCATGTCGGGAGTTTCGAAGAATCCCAACGCTCCATCGGCTTCCCACTGGGTCAAGAGGAACGGGCTGCCCGTGCATATACCGCTTCCTGGCGGCCTATCGAGAGCATGAAAAGTCTCTCCCAAAATCAAAGGAACGACATCTCTGTCCAGGCGACAGTGAACGACAACATCCAGCAAAGACCGATGGCAAGTCCCAAAAGAATAGACCATGAATAGGGTGCCAAACATACAAAGTGCAAAGGAATCCCAATAGGCATCATCCACCAAGCCTAGGCCCCTAAACCTATCGGGAAGGATGGAAATATCAAAATGATCGGGACCACGGATCATACCTTGCGCTTCCTCCGGGGAAAGATGAAGGAGGACGCACAATCTGTCAACGAAAGAAGCCCCTCCGGGCAAAGGAACCGCTATCTCTTCCACCTCCGGACCACCAAGCAAGGCCCGAAACTCTTCGACAGTCGGAACAATCTCGTTGAAGGAAAGGCAAAAGACATGCCTCCTAGTATCCCAAAATGAGGAAGAAGCCCTCAAAAGACCGTAATCAGGAATCAATTCCTTGAGAGACCATAAGCACTTCACCTTATACCTTTCTTCAAAGAAGGACCTCCTCTCATGCATAATGTCCCGGGACCAATCCTTGAACTTGTTGAAGAATGACATTTGGGATTCTTGGAACAATTTTGATGGAGCTTTTCTAAGGTTTTCCATGGTTTTTCTCTCTTTCTCCCCGAAAATGGCTGTTTGGACTGGAGGTTGAAGAGGATATTTGAATTTGAAATAAAGTGAGACCAGATCTGAAGCAAAATTAAAGGACACTGTCAGATGCAGGACTCCTCCGCGCGGATGAGATTGCTTTCCATCAGAAAAATCTGCAATCCCAAGTCAGCTACACCAAAAGAGGAATATTCCGTCCCGATTGCTCTAACCCGTGCAAAAACCTCCCAAACCAGTCCATATACCAAAACTAACACCCTTGCCAAAAAAAAAAAAAAATAAGGCTCATGCAACACTGCATTCATACTGCATTGCATTCATAAAATAAAATCCAAAATTGTTACATTAAAAAAAAAGAAGAAAAAAAAGAGTGTGCATAAAAAAAAAAAAAACAAACAAACATCAATAATTCTAAATTATTACATCAAAAAAAAAAAAGAGAAAAGAAGAAAAAAAAATGTCCATAAGCATGCAAATCTCAATCCCAGGTCCATAAATCTCAAAATCTCAGAAAATCTGGGGGTAATCAATCAGAATCCCTAGCGCCCGACGTGCGTCCCCCGGTCCCTCTTGCGACTCGGCCCGCCTTCCTCAGGAGCCCTGAAAATCTCGGGCTCGAATCGTCCTCGTCTCCCGTAAAGAGGCTCTCATCGGGACCAACCGGCACGCTACGATAGGGCAAGCCGAGATCTGCGAAAAATCATATCCGAAGGTGAAGGCGTCGGACTCCCGGACGTACGAAGACGACCCACCATGCCGCCAGACGTGTCCTCGCCCGTGTGGATCCCCGAGAATGACGTGATCCAAGGCGGCACCGCTGGGATCAATGAGAGGAGACAGAGGAGTCTCTGAAGAAGTCTACGAACGAATAGGGAAGCCTCCCGCCCGACAGGCGCCGGCCGTGGTCGCCTAGCTCTAGCCTCGAGGAGCCCCGCAAGCGACCATTCTCCCGATGAATCTCTTGGCTCCGATCACTTGCTTCGTCGCCTTCTCGACAACCACCTCCGAAAACCGCACAAAAGCAAAAGCGTCGAAACGAGAAAAAAAAATGATGACAGAAAGAAAAGAAAGAAAAGAAAAAGAAAAAGAAAGAGAAGCCATACCTTCATACCTGACGAGGCCGGAAAGCTCGTGGAAGCCGCTCAGCCGAGGGATCTGCACCCTCAATCGGACCCCATCCTCGGATATATGAAAAATCCGTCCGAGGGTACCGCGGGATCCCAAGCCCCTCTCTATCCGTAACCCGGGGCATCCTCACCTCCTCAAAACAAATACGGGTACGGCTCAATCGCTACAAATGCCGAGAAGTGCCGGGCCGGCCTGTAATCATCCCAGGTCACAGATCCGTCACTCGGGTGCATCATATCGGCGGGAGGCTCCACCGGTGTCCTCAAAGGCAAATTCACGCCATGCCGGCGCGTCACCCTCTCTCCCGGATAATAGGCATCGCAGGTCAGGACCTCTCGAATCCTCCGCCGCACACCCAAATCTCGGCGCCCTTCACCGCGCCACCTCGAAACGATCCCAAGGATAAAAATATCATCCTCTCGTCCGTCTCACCTCCGTCAAAAGAAGGCAATCCGCGCACCGAGAATCGTACGCCCACGGAGCTTATCTTCTCCCGGCATGCTTGGACCAAGAATGCATGGCCGGATACGCCCGACGTACTCGCCGGCCGCCGCCACATCGTGACGTGGAATAACTCCAACGCCCATACCGCGAAAGGTAAAAATCCAATCAATCCAAGGCAAAAGAAAAGTGTGTGCTCAAAAAAAAAAAAGAGGGGAAAGCAAAAAGAGAGCTTATACCTCCGTGGCAAACTCAAAGCAAGACAAGGAGCTCACGGCCTTCCGGGCTGTACCTATCGAGAGCAAAGTAAAGCTCGCAGCCCGGCCTCTCCCAGAGACATCTCCAGCCATCTCCATGTCCTCCAAGGGGACCTCAAGGCAAAGACCGCCGTCCCTCGGCATGCCCAAAGAGGGTGCTCGAAAAAGCAAACCACAAGAAGGCCCCCGGCAACTGATCGGCGCCTATCCTCTCCTCCCCACCCTCATAGCTCACAATGGTCTCCACAATCTTCCCGTAGACCACCGCATACTCCATCCCCATCCCCTTTTTGGGAATAGGGAAAATCCCGTAAGAGCCTGCAGATCCGCATCGCTATAGCCGTCCCGCCACTCAATGCTGCGTCCATTGAAGGACAAACCCGTGATCGCAGCATAGTCAGAAGGCGTAACCGTAGCCTCGCCCCAAAAGAAGTGAAACGTGTGGGTCGCATCCCACCAGTGCTGCGCTAAAGCGAACATCAGGCCCTTGCTCTTAGGGAACTTGACCAGTCCCCTCAAGCACTCAACAAACTCCCAAAGTCCGGTCTCAACAACAATCTGTCTCGGACTCGGCAAAGCTCCTCGGCCCGCATTCGGAAGCCGGTCCCACAAGTCAACTACAGACTCCACCGATCCTCGAGTCTTCATCTTGTTCAGCTGCTCCGTAACGTAGTTGTTTCCACCCTGCAATAAAACAAAAAAAAAAGAAAATGTCAAAAAAAAAAATTTTGCATTTGCACTAAAAAAAAAAAAAAACATACATATGCATCATGAAATTTCAAAGAAAATTCGACAGCATAACAGCATACAATGAGCATAGCCCCATTTTTCTCGCACAAAAAGACAGTTTTCAGCAAATCCCAATGTACTCATCAAAAAAAAAATGCATTCCTACGAAAGTAAAAACTCCGTCCCGTTTTCATAAAATAACATGCATTCAATCAACGGGAGGAAAAATCCGTCCCACTTTTCAAAAAAAAAAATCACGCATATCATTCATCATCGAAAAAAAAAAATGCATTCCTACGGAAGCAAAAACTCCGTCCCATTTTCATAAAATAACATGCATAAATTCATCGAAAAAAAAATGGATTCCTACGGAAGCAAAAACTCCGTTCCATTTTCATAAAATAACATGCATACATTCATCGAAAAAAAAAAAAATGCATTCCTACGGAAGTAAAAACTCCGTCCCATTTTTCATAAGACATGCATACATGCATTCATCAAAAAAAAAAATGCATTCCTACGGGAGTAAAAACTCCGTCCCGTTTTCATAAAATAACATGCACTCAATCAACGGGAGGAAAAATCCGTCCCACTTTTCAAAAAAAAAAAATCAAAAAATCATATAAGATCAATATTCAAAGCTCACAATTCATAATTTTCGAATTTACAAAAAAAAAAAAATGGCGAAAAGGCCAATTCTTTCTCCAAGCAAAATGCATATTTTGGGATACCCATATACTCATTACAACATGCAAAGCATCAAAATCAAGATTCAAAGCCAAGAACATCAATCATTCAAATTTTCAAAAAAAAAAATTCAAAAATCACCCAAAATTCAATTTCAAGCAAGAATCAACAAAGGGAATGAAAAGATTCGAAGTATACCGTTCGGAGACTCGGATCAGAAGCCCAATGTTGCCAAGCATCGGGGTAGGGCTCCTCCGCAATCGATTGCGAAAGAGTATAGTGCCTCCTCATCCGGACGAGCTCCAATCGTCTCTCCGCTACCGGGCCACGTCCTTGGCCTTGAAAAGCGCATTCCCCGTGTTCCATTGCTCGAAAAATCAAAGAAAATGAAGGATTTTCGAAGCTTTCTTGGCCAAAAATGGTGAAATCCTCGGTTCTCTCTCTCTCTCTCTCGTAAATGCAGAGAATTTCAAAAATCTGAATGGGGAAGGAGAAGGGCGTTGGCCCTCATTAATACCCCCTGACTTTCAGGTCCTCTCCGCGCGGATAGGATTGTCAGGGTCAAAATGACCCTTTTTCCCTTTAAAAATCCAGGACTCTGCAGTTTAGTCCCCAACTTGACAGAGTTAACCAAAGTTAACCAAAGTCAGCCCCTTTTCAAGAAAATCATCCAACGGCAGTCAAACGTAAGATCGATCTCCCTGAGAAAGATAACGGAATCCCGTACCTTTCATCAAAATCATCCCCCGGCAGTCAAACGTAAGACCGATCTCCCCGAGAAAGATAACGGAATCCCGTATCTTTCATCAAAATTACCCTCGGCAGTCAAACGTAAGACCGATCTCCCTGAGAAAGATAACGAGATCCCGTATCTTTCATCAAAATCTTCCAACGGCAGTCAAACGTAAGACCGATCTCCCCGAGAAAGATAACGAGATCTCGTATCTTTCATCAAAATCATCCAACGGCAGTCAAACGTAAGACCGATCTCCCTGAGAAAGATAACGAGATCCCGTATCTTTCATCAAAATCTTCCCCGGCAGTCAAACGTAAGACCGATTTCCCCGAGAAAGATAACGGAATCCCGTATCTTTCAATCAAAATTACCCAACGGCAGTCAAACGTAAGACCGATCTCCCTGAGAAAGATAACGGAATCCCGTACCTTTCATCAAAATCATCCCCCGGCAGTCAAACGTAAGACCGATCTCCCCGAGAAAGATAACGAAATCCCGTATCTTTCATCAAAATTACCCTCGGCAGTCAAACGTAAGACCGATCTCCCTGAGAAAGATAACGAGATCCCGTATCTTTCATCAAAATCATCCCTTAGCCAAACGTAAGACCGATCTCCCTGAGAAAGATAACGGAATCCCGTATCTTTCATCAAAATTACCCGGCGTCAAACGTAAGACCAATCTCCCGAGAAAGATAACGAGATCCCGTATCTTTCATCAAAATCATCCACTAGTCAAACGTAAGACCGATTTCCCCGAGAAAGCTAACGAGATCCCGTATCTTTCATCAAAATCATCAAACGGGCAAGCCAAACGTAAGACCGATTTCCCGAGAAAGATAACGAGATCTCGTATCTTTCATCAAAATCATCAAACGACCAAACGTAAGACCGATCTCCCGAGAAAGATAACGAAATCCCGTATCTTTCATCAAAATTACCCCAATAGCCAAACGTAAGACCAATCTCCTCGAGAAAGATAACGAGATCCCGTATCTTTCATCAAAATCATCCACTAGCCAAACGTAAGACCGATTTCCCGAGAAAGATAACGAGATCCCGTATCTTTCATCAAAATCATCAAACGGCAAATCAAACGTAAGACCGATTTCCCGAGAAAGATAACGAGATCCCGTATCTTTCATCAAAATCTTCCTGCTAGCCAAACGTAAGACCAATTTCCCAGACGAATACGTCCGATTTTCTCAAAGAAAGGCTAACAAAATCCCCAGCGAAGTTAACGGAATCCCAAAAGCCAACGAAATCTCGAGAAGATCTCGAACTACGAAAGGGCTTGATTCCCACTAGGGATACGTAGGTAGCCTATCATTAGGTCCAGCCCCTCGACCAAAACGGTCACCCTCTCCTTCGGCAGCAGACAAAGTCCACCGAAAGGGCATTTCACATCAAGGTTCAAGGCACCTAAAAAGCCATCATCATCCAAGCTTTGAGGCACCTAAAACGCCATCATCAAGGTCCGAGGCACCTAAAACGCCATCATCAAGGTTCGAGGCACCTAAAAACGCCATCTCCAAGGTTCGAGGCACCTAAAACGCCATCATCAAGGTTCGAGGCACCTAAGACGCTATCACTAGGAAAGCGATAAATCGCAATCATCCCCAGCAGAGACCGAAAATGGTCATTCCATCCCCAGCAGAGCGGATAGCCATCAGACCGAAAATGGTCATCTCTTACCCCCAACAGAGCTTCTCTCCAGCAACCGACTGCAGAACTCGCCCATCAGGTTCGAGGCACCTAAAACGCCATCATCTCCAAAGACCCGAACTACGACTGGCTTGATTCCCATTCGGGATACGTAGGTAGCCTATCGCTAGGTTCAGCCACCCGATCACTCGATCATCCCGCCAAATATGGAGCCTTACTCTTATCGACGACCCCGCTTCCTTCGAAAGCACCGTCGCCGAGGGGCTACTGTAAGTGCTCCAATTTGAGCTTGTTAGTATTTTCGTTAGAAAATTAACGAAAGTTTTAACATTCCTAACATTTCCTAACAATCCTAACTTTTCTAACAAAGCAAGGGCAAAGTGGGCATTGTTATTTAAGGTTAAACCTCAAAAAGAATCTTAAAAAGCAAAAACAAAGGAAGAAAACCAAAAATAGAAGTGGCTGGAACATAAACTGGCTGTTTAATTTGAATTTTCAAAAGATTATTCTTCCTGTCCAAAGCCTGGAGCTGCATTTAATGAACAGTGCACGCTACCAACCTTGTCCGCGCGGATACCTTCGTCATTTCAGGAGGGCTATAAATTGAGCCCTCCAGTCACAAAAATAGGAGCCACAACACAATTTGCACTGAACCTCTGGCGAAATATAGAGAGAAAACAGTGAGAATTCACTTGAATTGTCACCATTTTCTCTTGAATCTTTCCCAACTCACACTCACTCTCAAATTCAAACCCTAAACACATTCAAGCCTTGAACCCATTCAAACACAAACTCAAGGAAGATAGGTATAACCTCCCTCTTCTTATCCTAAATTCTCTCATCCATGCATGCATTTGCAAACTACAAAATGTAGTTCATTCATCTTTTGCCTTAGATCTAAGAAGATCACCATGGAAGTCCATCTCCATGGATGATCTTCTACCAAGGATCAACATTATTTTCAAGTTCTCTTACTTTCTTGCAAAGAAAACTCATTTTCAAAACCCTAAAAACCATTTTCAAGCATCAAATCTCATTTTCAAAGGATAAAAATCCCCTTCCCAAGCAAATGAAATGCTTAGTCCTAATGTACCCCAAGGATGGTTTGGTATAGTTGATTCACCACTAAAATGTCAAGTGATCAATAACCAAAACCTAGGGAAATGGGGACAAGCATGGATGCAAAACCCCCTTTAAAATCATATTTTCTTTCTTGAGAAGTTGCTGTCCAGTAGCAATTTTCCAAGATCCCAGTCCATTGTCTTAATTTTTGGACACAGATAAACTTGGAATTTGGTGTTGACTACAAAACACTTTTTGTAGCCAACATCCAGAGATTTCCAGACATATTTTTACTTTATTTTTTGGGTGAGTAAAACTCCTCTTTTCAAATTTTCTTTTAGAGGCTAGTTCATCAGCTTCTGGAAATCCAGATTGCATATCTGAGATTTCCAGAAGGTTTTGACCCCTCAAATCTTCTCCAAAATTGAAAATTCCTTCGTACAAATCTTATTTAATGTGTCTGGAACAACTTTCATTCTATGAGTTTATCCAGATTATGAAGTTTTAAGACCCTTGAATCCATTTCAAAATCAAAGGTCCACTGCCTTTTTCATTCTGGCAGAAGTGGCTCTCAACTTCAAAAGGTCTTTTGAGTACCAAATCTCAATCCAAAAATCTTCCAAAAAATCATGGGATCAGTTTAATGTCTTAAAAAGATATCCCAATTTTTACTTTTCTGATTTTCAAATTATTTTGGCCAAAACACAAACACACGCACACACACACACAAATGATTTTCAGCTTGGAAGACTCGTTTTACGAGGCATTCCGGGTGCACACTAACGTCCTTCCCGGCGTGTAACATGACCTCCGAACCCAAATTTCTGATCTCGGGCTTTTTTCAAAGTTTTGGCCCTTAAAACAAAAATGGCGTGGCGACTCCGTTCTTTTTCCCGGGTTTTATTTGGTTTTTTCAAAGAAACGCGAAAAATCGAATTTTTTCCCGCGAAATGGCGACACATCATCACACCTACCCCTTCAGCTCGGAGCCAATACCTGTAGGGTCCTAGTATGCTTCGCTATGGTGTGTAGGTTTCTAGGATATGAACCCTGTATGAGGGTTTTTAAGGAATTCTTCTGTATCAAATATAGTGGAGATGATCTGAGCATTAGTACACCTTCTAAACCCAAATCTCCCAAACTCTTCACGAACCTCCCCAGCAAGCATAGTGGCTGGAACTCCCACGTAGTGGTAGTAGAGAGTAGGTTGGGATGGGAGTTCCCTTTGCCCAATGATGAAACAGAAGCTATGGACGAGAGAGATTATTGGGAACCACACTGGCATTTCGATTTATATAAGAGGTTGTGTAGGTTAGCTGAAAATGGACCCTTCAGTTGGGAGAGTCTACTTACAACCAAGTACAACTTCATCCAGTGCCGGGAATGATGGCTGGTGAGGGAGAAGTACAACCCTTGGTGCCAGTGGGAAGGGGCACCATTTATCCTGATTGTGTTACCCATGCCTTGGGCAAATTTGAAGATAAATTCCAACGTTGTAAGAAGAGGCGCCAACTTCGCAAGGGACAAATGGGGAGCATGCTGGTGGTAAGATATCCCTGTTCAGCTTTCCTTTATTTGCCCTTTATCTGTTAACTTGCATGTATAGCTTGCTCGTACATAGACCTTCGTATGTAGAACAATTAGCTCGCCCATGATTAGCTCGTAGCCTGTATGTTGATCTGACAACATAATGAATTATTTTGTACTGTATGCTCTTCTCTTAGCTCGTCGTTTGTTAAATTGCATATAGGATGTTAAGTCGTACATAGAACTTATGCTCGTATGTAGAACTTTCGTACGTCGATCTAACACTTTGCTATCCTGGCTTTGCTGCAGTTTTGACTCCCGAACAGGAAGCAAACATGGGACGGATTGTTGGTGTTTCTGACAAGAAGAAAGCAAAGAAAACTCATGGAGCCGCCAATGCTCGAGCTAACAGGCAAAGGGAGGCAGAGAGGAGAACCGGCCTATTGTCCAAGGACAATGTGGGGATGATTCCCATGGTTGAGGTTGAAGAAGAGGACCCCCTGCAGAGCATATTTGAATTTGAAATAAAGTGAGACCAGATCTGAAGCAAAATTAAAGGACAATGTAAGATGCAGGACTCCTCCGCGCGGATGAGATTGCTTTCCATCAGAAAAATCTGCAACAGTCCAAGCTGCTACACCAAAAGAGGAATATTCCGTCCCGGTTGCTCGGAACCTGTGCAAAAACCTCCCCAAACCAGTCCATATACCAAAAACTAACACCCTTGCCAAAAAAAAAAAAATAAGGCTCATGCAACACTGCATTCATACTGCATTGCATTCATAAAATAAAATCCAAAATTGTTACATTCCAAAAAAAAAAAAAGAAAAAAGAGTGTGCATAAAAAAAAAAAAAACAAACATCAATAATCCTAAATTATTACATCAAAAAAAAAAAAGAGAAAAGAAGAAAAAAAAATGTGCATAAGCTGTACAAATCTCAATCCCAGTCATAAATCTCAAAATCTCAGAAAATCTGTTGGGGGGTAATCAATCAGAATCCCTAGCGCCCGACGTCTGTCCCCGGTCCCTCTTGCGACTCGGGCCCGCCTCCTCAGGAGCCCTGAAAATCTCGGGCTCAGAATCGTCCTCGTCTCCAGAAAGAGGCTCTCATCAGGACCAACCGGCACGCTCTGATAGGGCAAGCCGAGATCTGCGAAAAAATCATATCCGAAGGTGAAGGCGTCGGACTCCTGGACGTACGAAGACGACCCACCATCCTGCCAGACGTGTCCCTGCCCGTATGGATCCCCGAGAATGACGTGATCCAAAGGCAGCACCGCGCGGGGATCAATGAGAGGAGACAGAGGAGTCTCTGAAGAAGTCTCTGAACGAATAGGGGAAGCCTCCCGCCTGACAGGCGCCGGCCGTGGTCGCCTAGCTCTAGCCTGAGGAGCCCCGCAAGCGACCATCCTCCTGATGAATCTCTTGGCTCCGATCACTTGCTTCGTCAGCTTCTCGACAACCACCTCCGAAAACTGCACAAAAGCAAAAGCGTCAGAAACAGAAAAAAAATGATGACAGGAAAGAAAAGAAAAAAAGAAAAAGAAAGAGAAGCCATACCTTCATACCCGGACGAGGCCGGAAAGCTCGTGGAAGCCGCTCAGGCTGAGGGATCTGCACCCTCAATCGGACCCCATCCTGGATATATGAAAAATCCGTCCGAGGGTACCGCGGGATCCCAAGCCCCTCTCTATCCAGAACCTGGGGCATCCTCAGCCTCCTCAAAACAAATACGGGGTACGGCTCAATCGCTACAAATGCCGAGAAGTGCTGGCCGGCCCTGTAATCATCCCAGTCACGAGATCATCACTCGGGTGCATCATATCGGCGGGAGGCTCCACGGTGTCCTCAAAGGCAAATTCACGCCATGCGGCGCGTCACCCTCTCTCCCGGATAATAGGCATCGCAGTCGGACCTCTCGGAATCCTCCATTGCACGGTCCAAATCTCAGCGCCCTTCAGCTGCGCCGCCTCGAAACGATCCCGAGGATAAAAATATCATCCTCTCGTCGAGTCTCGGCCTCCGTCAGGAAGGAAGGCAATCCGCGTACACGAGAATCGTACGCCCGGAGCTTATCTTCTCCCGGGCATGCTTGGACCAAGAATGTATGGCGGGATACGCCCGACGTACTCGCATTTGCCGCCGCCACATCGTGACGTGGAATAACTCCAACGCCCATACTGCGAAAGGTAAAAATCCAATCAATCCGGTGCAAAAGAAAAGTGTGTGCTCAAAAAAAAAAAAAAAGAGGGGGAAAGCAAAAAGAGAGCTTATACCTCCAGGGCAAACTCAAAGCAAGACAAGGAGCTCGGCTCTTTGTACCTATCGAGAGCAAAGTAAAGCTCTGCCGGCCCGGCCTCTCCCAGGAGACATCTCCGACCATCTCCATGTCCTCCAAGGACCTCGGCAAGGCAAAGGCTGCCGTCCCCTCGGCATGCCCAAAGAGGGTGCTCGAAAAGCAAACCACAAGAAGGCCACGGCAATCGATCGGCACCTATCCTCTCCTCCCGGCCTCGTAGCTCACAATGGTCTCCACAATCTTCCCGTAGACCACCGCATACTCCATCCCCATCCCCTTTTTGAGAATAGGGAAAATCCCGAGAAGAGCTGCAGATCCGCATCGCTATAGCCGTCCCGCCACTCAATGCTTTGCGTCCATTGAAGGACAAACCCGTGATCGCGGCATAGTCGGAAGGCGTAGTAGCCTCGCCCCAAAAGAAGTGAAACGTGTGGGTCGCATCCCACCGGTCTTTGCGCTAAAGCGAACATCGGGCCCTTGCTCTTAGGGAACTTGACCAGTCCCCTCAAGCACTCAACAAACTCCCAAAGTCCGGTCTCAACAACAATCTGTCTCAGACTCGGCAAAGCTCCTCGGCCCGCATTCGAAAGCCGGTCCCACAAGTCAACTACAGACTCCACCGATCCTCGAGTCTTCATCTTGTTGAAATTTTGCTCGTAACGTAGTTGTTTCCACCCTGCAATAAAACAAAAAAAAAGAAAATGTCAAAAAAAAAAATTTTTGCATTTGCACTAAAAAAAAAAGCATACATATGCATCATGAAATTTCAAAGAAAATTCGACAGCATAACAGCATACAATGAGCATAGCCCCATTTTTCTCGCACAAAAAGACAGTTTTCAGCAAATCCCAATGCACTCATCAAAAAAAAAATGCATTCCTACGGAAGCAAAAACTCCGTCCCATTTTCATAAAATAACATGCATACATTCATCGAAAAAAAAATGCATTCCTACGGAAGCAAAAACTCCGTTCCATTTTCATAAAATAACATGCATACATTCATCGAAAAAAAAAAATGCATTCCTACGGAAGTAAAAACTCCGTCCCATTTTTCATAAGACATGCATACATGCATTCATCAAAAAAAAAATGCATTCCTACGGGAGTAAAAACTCCGTCCCGTTTTCATAAAATAACATGCATTCAATCAACGGGAGGAAAAATTCGTCCCACTTTTCAAAAAAAAAAAATCAAAAAATCATATAAGATCAATATTCAAAGCTCACAATTCATAATTTTCGAATTTACAAAAAAAAATGGCGAAAAGGCCAATTCTTTCTCCAAGCAAAATGCATATTTTGGGATACCCATATACTCATTACAACATGCAAAGCATCAAAATCAAGATTCAAAGCCAAGAACATCAATCATTCAAATTTTCAAAAAAAAAAAATTCAAAAATCACCCAAAATTCAATTTCAAGCAAGAATCAACAAAGGGAATGAAAAGATTCGAAGTATACCGTTCGGAGACTCGGATCAGAAGCCCAATGTTGCCAAGCATCGGGGTAGGGCTCCTCCGCAATCGATTGCGAAAGAGTATAGTGCCTCCTCATCCGGACGAGCTCCAATCGTCTCTCCGCTACCGGGCCACGTCCTTGGCCTTGAAAAGCGCCTTCCCCGTGTTCCATTGCTTGAAAATCGAAGAAAAAATGAAGGATTTTCGAAGCTTTCTTGGCCAAAAATGGTGAAATCCTCGGTTCTCTCTCTCTCTCTCTCGTAAATGCAGAGAATTTCAAAAATCTGAATGGGGAAGGAGAAGGGCGTTGGCCCTCATTAATACCCCCTGACTTTCAGGTCCTCTCCGCGCGGATAGGATTGTCAGGGTCAAAATGACCCTTTTGCCCTTTAAAAATCCAGGACTCTGCAGTTTAGTCCCCAACTTGACAGAGTTAACCAAAGTTAACCAAAGTCAGCCCCTTGTCAAGAAAATCATCCAACGGCAGTCAAACGTAAGACCGATCTCCCCGAGAAAGATAACGGAATCCCGTATCTTTCATCAAAATCATTCCCCGGCAGTCAAACGTAAGACCGATCTCCCTGAGAAAGATAACGGAATCCCGTATCTTTCATCAAAATTACCCACGGCAGTCAAACGTAAGACCGATCTCCCTGAGAAAGATAACGAGATCCCGTATCTTTCATCAAAATCTTCCAACGGCAGTCAAACGTAAGACCGATCTCCCTGAGAAAGATAACGAGATCCCGTATCTTTCATCAAAATCATCCAACGACAGTCAAACGTAAGACCGATCTCCCCGAGAAAGATAACGAGATCCCGTATCTTTCATCAAAATCTTCCCTGGCAGTCAAACGTAAGACCGATTTCCCGAGAAAGATAACGGAATCCCGTATCTTTCAATCAAAATTACCCAACGGCAGTCAAACGTAAGACCGATCTCCCTGAGAAAGATAACGGAATCCCGTACCTTTCATCAAAATCATCCCCCGGCAGTCAAACGTAAGACCGATCTCCCCGAGAAAGATAACGGAATCCCGTATCTTTCATCAAAATTACCCCCGGCAGTCAAACGTAAGACCGATCTCCCTGAGAAAGATAACGAGATCCGTATCTTTCATCAAAATCATCCAGAGACAGTCAAACGTAAGACCGATCTCCCCGAGAAAGATAACGGAATCCCGTATCTTTCATCAAAATTACCCCCGGCAGTCAAACGTAAGACCAATCTCCCTGAGAAAGATAACGAGATCCCGTATCTTTCATCAAAATCATCCACGGCAGTCAAACGTAAGACCGATTTCCCCGAGAAAGATAACGAGATCCCGTATCTTTCATCAAAATCATCAAACGGCAGTCAAACGTAAGACCGATTTCCCCGAGAAAGATAACGAGATCTCGTATCTTTCATCAAAATCATCAAACGACAGTCAAACGTAAGACCGATCTCCCCGAGAAAGATAACGAAATCCCGTATCTTTCATCAAAATTACCCCCGGCAGTCAAACGTAAGACCAATCTCCCTGAGAAAGATAACGAGATCCCGTATCTTTCATCAAAATCATCCACGAAGTCAAACGTAAGACCGATTTCCCCGAGAAAGATAACGAGATCCCATATCTTTCATCAAAATCATCAAACGGCAGTCAAACGTAAGACCGATTTCCCCGAGAAAGATAACGAGATCTCGTATCTTTCCTCAAAATCATCAAACGGCAGTCAAACGTAAGACCGATTTCCCCGAGAAAGATAACGAGATCCCGTATCTTTCATCAAAATCTTCCCCGACAGTCAAACGTAAGACCAATTTCCCAGACGAATACGTCTGATTTTCCCCAGCAAAGGCTAACAAAATCCCCAGCAAAGTTAACGGAATCCCAAAAGCCAACGAAATCTCGAGAAGATCTCGAACTACGAAAGGGCTTGATTCCCACTAGGGATACGTAGGTAGCCTGTCATTAGGTCCAGCCCCTCGACCAAAACGGTCACCCTCTCCTTCGGCAGCAGACAAAGTCCACCGAAAGGGCATTTCACATCAAGGTTCAAGGCACCTAAAAAGCCATCATCATCCAGGTTTGAGGCACCTAAAACGCTATCATCAAGGTCCGAGGCACCTAAAACGCCATCATCAAGGTTCGAGGCACCTAAAAACGCCATCTCCAAGGTTCGAGGCACCTAAAACGCCATCATCAAGGTTCGAGGCACCTAAGACGCTATCACTAGGAAAGCGATAAATCGCAATCATCCCCAGCAGAGACCGAAAATGGTCATTCCATCCCAGCGGAGCGGATAGCCATCGAGACCGAAAATGGTCATCTCTTACCCCAGAGCTTCTCTCCCGACAGCTGGCTGCAGAACTCGCCCATCGGGTTCGAGGCACCTAAAACGCCGTCATCTCCCGGGGCGGGACCCGAACTACGGCGGCTTGATTCCCATTCGGGATACGTAGGTAGCCTATCGCTAGGTTCGGCCACCCGATCACTCGATCATCCCGCCAAATATGGAGCCTTACTCTTATCGACGACCCCGCTTCCTTGAAAGCACGAGTCGCCCAGGGGAGCTACTATAAGTGCTCCAATTTGAGCTTGTTAGTATTTTCGTTAGAAAATTAACGAAAGTTTTAACATTCCTAACATTTCCTAACAATCCTAACTTTTCTAACAAAGCAAGGGCAAAGTGGGCATTGTTATTTAAGGTTAAACCTCAAAAAGAATCTTAAAAAGCAAAAACAAAGGAAGAAAACCAAAAATAGAAGTGGTGGAACATAAAGCTGTTGTTTAATTTGAATTTTCAAAAGATTATTCTTCTGTCCAAAGCACAGCTGCATTTAATGAACAGGTGCACGCTACCAACCTTGTCCGCGCGGATACCTTCGTCATTTCAGGAGGGCTATAAATTGAGCCCTCCGAGTCACAAAAATAGGAGCCACAACACAATTTGCTTTGAACCTACGGCGAAATATAGAGAGAAAACAGTGAGAATTCACTTGAATTGTCACCATTTTCTCTTGAATCTTTCCCAACTCACACTCACTCTCAAATTCAAACCCTAAACACATTCAAGCCTTGAACCCATTCAAACACAAACTCAAGGAAGATAGGTATAACCTCCCTCTTCTTATCCTAAATTCTCTCATCCATGCATGCATTTGCAAACTACAAAATGTAGTTCATTCATCTTTTGCCTTAGATCTAAGAAGATCACCATGGAAGTCCATCTCCATGGATGATCTTCTACCAAGATCAACATTATTTTCAAGTTCTCTTACTTTCTTGCAAAGAAAACTCATTTTCAAAACCCTAAAAACCATTTTCAAGCATCAAATCTCATTTTCAAAGGATAAAAATCCCCTTCCCAAGCAAATGAAATGCTTAGTCCTAATGTACCCCAAGGATGGTTTGGTATAGTTGATTCACCACTAAAATGTCAAGTGATCAATAACCAAAACCTAGGGAAATGGGGACAAGCATGGATGCAAAACCCCCTTTAAAATCATATTTTCTTTCTTGAGAAGTTGCTGTCCAGTAGCAATTTTCCAAGATCCCAGTCCATTGTCTTAATTTTTGGACACAGATAAACTTGGAATTTGGTGTTGACTACAAAACACTTTTTGTAGCCAACATCCAGAGATTTCCAGACATATTTTTACTTTATTTTTTGGGTGAGTAAAACTCCTCTTTTCAAATTTTCTTTTAGAGGCTAGTTCATCAGCTTCTGGAAATCCAGATTGCATATCTGAGATTTCCAGAAGGTTTTGACCCCTCAAATCTTCTCCAAAATTGAAAATTCCTTCGTACAAATCTTATTTAATGTGTCTGGAACAACTTTCATTCTATGAGTTTATCCAGATTATGAAGTTTTAAGACCCTTGAATCCATTTCAAAATCAAAGGTCCACTGCCTTTTTCATTCTGGCAGAAGTGGCTCTCAACTTCAAAAGGTCTTTTGAGTACCAAATCTCAATCCAAAAATCTTCCAAAAAATCATGGGATCAGTTTAATGTCTTAAAAAGATATCCCAATTTTTACTTTTCTGATTTTCAAATTATTTTGGCCAAAACACAAACGCACACACACACACACACAAATGATTTTCAGCTTGGAAGACTCGTTTTACGAGGCATTCCGGGTGCACACTAACGTCCTTCCCGGCGTGTAACATGACCTCCGAACCCAAATTTCTGATCTCGGGCTTTTTTCAAAGTTTTGGCCCTTAAAACAAAAATGGCGTGGCGACTCCGTTCTTTTTCCCGGGTTTTATTTGGTTTTTTCAAAGAAACGCGAAAAATCGAATTTTTTCCCGCGAAATGGCGACACATCATCACACCTACCCCTTCAGCTCGGAGCCAATACCTGTAGGGTCCTAATATGCTTCGCTATGGTGTGTAGGTTTCTAGGATATGAACCACTGTATGAGGGTTTTAAGGAATTCTTACGTATCAAATATAGTGGAGATGATCGAGCATTAGTACACCTTCTAAACCCAAATCTCCCAAACTCTTCCACGAACCTCCCGGCAAGCATAGTGGGTTTGGAACTCCCACGTAGTGGTAGTAGAAGTAGGTTGGGATGGGAGTTCCCCTTTGCCCAATGATGAAACGAAGCTATGGACGAGAGAGATTATTGGGAACCACACTGGCATTTCGATTTATATAAGAGGTTGTGTAGGTTAGCTGAAAATGGACCCTTCAGTTGGGAGAGTCTACTTACAACCAAGTACAACTTCATCCAGGCTGGAATGATGGCTGGTGAGGGAGAAGTACAACCCTTGGTGCCGGTGGGAAGGGGCACCATTTATCTGATTGGGTTACCCGTGCCTTGGGCAAATTTGAAGATAAATGCCAACGTTGTAAGAAGGCGCCAACTTCGCAAGGACAATGGGGAGCATCTTTGGTGGTAAGATATCCCTGTTCAGCTTTCCTTTATTTGCCCTTTATCTGTTAACTTTCATGTATAGCTTGCTCGTACATAGACCTTCGTATGTAGAACAATTAGCTCGCCCATGATTAGCTCGTAGCCTGTATGTTGATCTGACAACATAATGAATTATTTTGTACTGTATGCTCTTCTCTTAGCTCGTCGTTTGTTAAATTGCATATAGGATGTTAAGTCGTACATAGTTTGCTCGTACATAGAACTTATGCTCGTATGTAGAACTTTCGTACGTCGATCTAACACTTTGCTATCTGGCTTTCTTTGCGGTTTTGACTCCCGAGCAGGGAAGCAAACATGGGACGGATTGTTGGTGTTTCGACAAGAAGAAAGCAAAGAAAACTTCATGGAGCCGCCAATGCTCGAGCTAACAGGCAAAGGGAGCGAGAGAGGAGAACCGGCCTATTGTCCAAGGACAATGTGGGGATGAATTCCCATGGTTGAGGTTGAAGAAGAGGACCCCTGCGGAGCGGTACTCGGTCTGTGGATGCTAATGATGGAGGTGACGAGTCTACCGGGTCGGCGAAAGGAAGCTGAGCTCCGACCCAATTCGGGAGGGCGTCTTTGCGACCTTAGGAGGCTGAGATGGCCGGGGTAAGTCCTCCAAATGTTGTGCTCGTTGAAGATGATATCATGGAGGTAGATGCTGATGACGAACCTCTGAATACGAGGAAGAGGCTGCGCTCTGGGAAAGGGAAGTCAGTGTCTTCAAGCCAAATGCCTCCACCAATCTCTCCTCCCCCCACCAAAGAGTCTCTTGAGGACCAGATGAGGAGGTTGAGTGATGTTCCTCCACTCATAGGAGTCAACGGTTTAAGCCGCCGCTACCCGGACATGAGCTTGGGCCGAGGTCGTGGTCGGGAGGAGCTATTGATGTCGACCTCCTAGCTCATTTTTCTGATAAGGGGATCACCCCTGAAGAATTCTCAGCCTGCTCTGGGATGGTTCATTGCGAGGTAATTTCTTACTCTTCCTTTCTGACTAGTCGCTTGTTCTTTTATTTAACCAACTTGACTTACGAGCTAATACTTTCCTGGTTCCCTTCAAATGTAGAACCTCACCATGGTCGAGCAGGTTAAAAGCTCTTGGAGGGCCTCAATTGAGAGGGAGAGGCAGGCCTTGCAAGATTACTCCAAGAAAGCACAGGAGTTGGACGATCTGAAAGAAAAGTACAATGATCTTGACAATTCTTTTGATGCCTAAGAGCTGGTGAAGAAGAAGGCCTTTGAAGATCTTGAAGCTGTTAACACCCAGCTTAAGGAGGTGAAGGAGGAAAGAGATGCTGAGCGTCTTGCTCATGGGAAAACAAAGGTCGAGCTCGCCACTGTCTCCCAACTCCTCAAGGAAAAAGATTCTTTTTTGACGGAACTTAATGAAGAGCACAACGCTGCTAGAGCTAAGTGGAAGGAGGATCTAGAGAAGGCTGGTCCTGATGCTATAGAGAGGTTCAAAGCTGGAGATGAGTTCTATAATACTGTTGTCGCCAAGGCACGGGACTTTTTGGAGGTGGGTAAACGTCACATGGCGCGTCGGGCCTTGGTAGATCCAACAGCTGAAGTCACCCTTGAGCAGTTAGCTCGTTGGTTCTCTGAAGCTCAATACGACACTACGGCTCGGGGTGGTCATTCCATTGTCCCTTATCTTGACAACGATTTAGCCTTCATTGCTCAGGAAGATCAAGAGGACGGCTGTGAGCCTTGGGTTGCCCCTGAAGTGGCTCCTCGAAACTTTGACACTGTGCTTCAAGAGATGGAAGATGCGGAGGACATGGAGGAAGTGGATGAGCTCGATCAACAGGTTTTCTCCGAGTCGGGTAAACCTTTGAGCCCTCAGCATCATGGACCAATCAATGAGGAACGAGCTGTGAATGATGATTCCAATGCCCCGGACCATGCTGTTTGAATTGAAACGAACTTTGTGTAATGGAACAAGCCTCAAAACACTTTTTGCTTTTTGTTTTATTAGATATTTAAATGACTTGGCCCTGTTTTTGGGAGGCATGAATCATCATAAATTTTTGTTTTGTATAAGTCTTGGCCCGCCTTTGGGAGACTTATTTATATCTAATCGTAGTTGACCTCCATTTATTGTATGCTTTTGATATTTACATGTAGGTGTCGAGCTAGATTTTATAGGATGAATAAGTCAACTTAAGCCTAGGATCGACTTGATCTTTATTGATTTAGTCGACCTCACTTGAGTAACTTTTTGTGAACGAGATTGACTATGAGTCGAACTTGTTCAAACCATTAAAGCTGACCAAGGATCGAGCTTATTAGAACGAAGTCGATCCTGGGTCGGACTTGTTTTTAGGGGTAAAGCTGATTGAGAATCGAGCTAGTTAGAACAGACTGACTAAGAGTCGAGTTTGTTAGAATGAAGTCGACTAAGAGTCGGACTTGTTAAATAAACAAAGCTGATTGAGAATCGAGCTCGCTAAAATTAAGCCGACTAAGAGTCGAGCTTTGTTAATGGAACGGAGCTGATTAAGAATCGAGCTCGTTAGAACGAAGCTGACTAAGAGTCGAGCTTGTTGGGTTTAATTGCAACAAAATGTTTGGTCGAATAAACTGCGCTTTTTATTGAAGTAGGGAAACGTTTACATCAATGGAAAGCTAGAACTATGATAAATTTCAATCTTGGGGATTGCCTCAACCCTGATCTGAGTAGTAGACCTGAACTTTCAGAAGTAGTACTTGATGAGGTGAGAAGCGTGCCATGGATGCTTCAACTCTTCACCATCTGGATGGGCTATCATGTAAGTTCCTTCCTTGACGACTCGAGTAACCACATAGGGACCTTCCCAGTTAGGAGATAGCTTATTACATTTGGGTTCTCCTTCCTGTTGCCTCGATCTTCCTTAGTACGTAGTCACCCATTTGGAACGACCTTGTTTTCACTTTCTTGTCGTGGTAACTCTTGGTTCTTTGCTTGTAGTTGGCCATTCGCAGGTAAGCAGTATCTCGCTTCTCGTCGACTAAATCCAGGGTCGATCAATCTATTGATGTTGTTACGCTCCTAGTCGAAGAATGTTACTCTAGCGGTAGGAAATGCGAGCTCGGCGGGTGCCGTGGCCTCGATCCATATGTGAGAGCGAATGGGGTTTCCCCGAAGTAGGCCCCAGAGTGGTTGTGCGAACCGCCCAAAGAGCAAGGGGAGTTCGTCCAACCGGTTGTTGCGTCGACCTACGAGACTGTCTTGAGTGCGAGACGAGAACCGGTTTATTCGCTTCGGCTTGCCCATTTTCTTGAGGATAGGCGACAGAAGATTGCCAATGTTTGATACCTACCCGATTCATCTCTGTTTCGAAGGCTCTGGAGAACTGCAGGCCGTTGTCAGACACTATTGCTCGAGGAAAACCAAATAGGATCTTCTGAACAGATCGCCTCCTTGGATAACATACCTCGGAGCTTTCTTTTTAATAGCTCGAGCTTTCTTCTCGTCATCAGGCAGCTCGCCACTTTCTAGGTACGCCTTCATTTCTTCGATCCAACACTTCTCATAAACCTAATTTCTTGAAGCGTCCTCTATACATTGAATTTTTATCCTCTCATAAGCTGGATTTTTGAGGAAAGAGATGGGCTCTTCATGTGGCTCATCTGAAGTGGCTAATTTCGAGAGGAGGTCGGCTAGCTCGTTGTCCTCCCGTCCAATCCTCTGAATCTCCCAGAATTCCAAATCCTTTATCAGCTCCTTCACCGGTCGCGATGTCGATCGAGTGGAACTAAGTACCTCGTACTCGCCTCTGACCTGGTTGACTACCAGTTGGGAGTCACAATAAGCCATGATTTTAGTCGCTCCAAAGCACTTGGCATACTCTATGGCTGCTACCAGGGCTTCGTATTCAGCTTGGTTGTTGGAAGCATCAAACTTGAACCTTAGTGACTCCTCGTACACGGTCCCCGACTCTGGCTCGATCAAGACAATCCCGGCTCCACTAACATTTTTGGTTGCTGATCCGTCCGAGTAGACTTTCCAACAATCGTCGGGTAGAGTGCTGGCGGGCTGGGACTCTTGTTCTTTCCCTTTGTTTTTCTCCTTTTCAGCTCGCTGCTCGCTGTCCTCCTTGGTGAACGTAAGCTCAACCAAAAAGTCTGCTAGAGCTTGAGCCTTCAACGCTTTTCTAGGTCGATACTCGATGTCAAATTCCGTAAGGGCAATTGACCAATTGAGCAAGCGACCTGAACTCTCTGGCTTGTGCAATATCTTTCTCAAGGGAGCATTCGTAAGAACCACTATAGGGTGAGCCAGGAAATAAGCTCGCAGCTTCCTTGAAGCTACGACTAGAGCATATGCGACCTTTTCAGCATTGTAGTACCTGCCCTCTACGTCTGATAGAGCCTTGCTGACATAGTAAACTGGCTTTTGAAGTCCTTCTTCTTCTCTGATCAAGACTGCTGCCACCGACTTGTCTCCCACAGATATATACACAAACAAGGTTTCACCAGTGGTCGGGCTGCTCAAAAGTGGAGGAGTAGCAAGGTATTGTTTGAGTTGTTGGAACGACGAATGACATTCGGCCGTCCACTCAAAGTTTTTCGTCCCCCTCAATGACTTGAAGAAGGGGAGAGATCTCTCTGCCGACTTAGATATGAAGCGACCAAGAGCTGCTACTCTTCCATTAAGTCGTTGCATTTCTTTGATGCTGGTGGGAGCCTTCATGTCGACTAAAGCTTTGATTTTTTCCGGATTGGCTTCTATACCCTGTTGGGACACCATAAACCCCAGGAACTTGCCAGCTGCTACTCCAAAGATACACTTGCTGGGATTGAGTTTCATGTCGTTTGCTCGCAGATTGGCGAATGTTTCTTTTAGGTCGACTACGTGACGTCCGGCCTTAGTTTTAATGACCATATCGTCTACGTAAGCCTCCATATTTCGGCCAATCTGTGAGGCAAAGACCTTGTTCACCATTCTTTGATAAGTCGCACCTGCATTCTTCAATCCAAATGGCATCATGTTGTAGCAGTAGATGCCTCCAGCCGCTTGAAATGCCGTCTTGACTATGCCGTCCTCATGCATCTTAATCTGGTGGTACCACGAGTAAGCATCAAGGAAGGCGAGGGTGGAGTGACCGGCAATGGAATCAACTAGTTTGTCGATTCTAGGAAGGGGTAGGCGTCGCTTCGGGCAAGCAAGATTCAGAGTGGTGAAGTCGACACACATCCGCCATTTGCCATTTGATTTTTTCACCATGACCACATTGGCCAACCACGTTGTGTGAGTGGCCTCCTTGATTATCCCTGCACTTAAAAGTTTTTGTACCTCAACTTTTATGGCCTCCTCTTTATCGCGAGCAAAACTTCTCAATTTTTGGGGTCTAGGCTTTATGGTCGGGTTGACTTTAAGTCTGTGAACGGCGACCTCTTCCTTGATTTCCTTCATGTCTTCTACTCTCCATGCGAAGACATCATTGCTCCCCTTGAGTAGCTCGATGATTTCCAGCCTTTCCTCAGCTGACAATTGTTTCCCAATCTGAATTTTTTGGTCGGGGTAGGAAGGGTTGGTGACTGCGATTCTAGCTCATCTACGGCCTCCAACTCTGGACCATCTACTGAGGCTGCAGAGTCTCAATGATGATCTCCCTAACTCTTTTTCTCTCCTCGGCCCCCGGTGTGGAGCTTCCTCGGCTATCATATCATCCGGCTTATCTGCGCAACCTCGGTGGTGGCCCCGAGTTATTGTCGATCTGGAGGCATAGGTTGCCTATGAGGACTTGGTCGACCATAACTACATCTGGATCGACCGTTGTGGTTTCAGAGTGACGTGTCGACTCAATCATGACCTCGTCATTTGAGCGATAGGTCGACTCTTGCACATTGGCGATCGTTGACAGTCGGGTAATTTTGGTGACTGGCCCGGGACGGCTTCAAGTAACCATCTGCGGTCTCAATTTCTAACTCCCTTTTCTTTCTTTCTGCGAGAACATGATCCAAGTAGGCTCGAGCGTGCCTTGTACACATCCTACTCCGGCGAGGTGTGGGGAACTTGACTCGGTTGGTGAGGGATTGATGCTACCATTCCAAACGCGACGACTGGAATGCCAAGTATAGCGGCCTAATCACTGTTCACATCTATCACAATAAATTGTACCTTCGATACTACCCTGTGGGGGTGCTGGCCAAGGTCGACGTCGAGCTCAATCTGTCCTTTGGCGTCAACTCGATGGTTGGTGAAACCCTCCAACCTGCCATCATATCTTTCCAGCTGCTCGTCATTAAGACCCATCTCCAGGAAGGTCTTGTAGAACAAAATATCTTTGCAGGCCCCCGTGTCGACCCGGGAGTGCGCTCGTCGTACATCCGTCTATGAGACTGGGATGACGAGAACTTGCTCCCTAGCCGCCATATTGGTTGCCAATTCATGGGGGTAGAAGCTTATTACATCATCTCTGACATCTCTCCTTGGAGGCACATGTGGGGCCTTGTTGGTGAAAAATCTTGTGCTTGATGTCGGTGTTCTTGGCTTGCTCTGTAAGGACCCCCAAGTTCAATCTAGGTTGCCTCGGTCCTTGTTGTCCACCTGCAGGCTGCTCGCCTCCACCAGTTTGAGGCCTCTTCACGTATGCGTCGAGTCTTCCCTGTTCGACCATTCTTTGGATAATGCGCTTCAAGCCTAAGCAATCCTCCGTGAGATGACCCGTGTCTTTGTGGTAATCACAGTATTTCTTTGTTGTCCCTTCGAACTTGTTGCCTGGGTTCATTGGGGCGAGGTGGATCCAACTTCGATTGTATTCGGGATTTCGGTTCGACTTACCGTTAGGGGAGTGAAAGTCTCGGGCACCTTCTCTCGTCGCCCTTGTCTGTTCTTGCCATTTTTATTGTTTCCTCCATTCTTGTTGGAGTCCTTCTTGTCATCAGCAACCTCCACCTTGGGGCTTTTCCCATTTATGTTTTCCTTCCTTTCCTCGGCCAGTGCGACGTTGTAAACCTTTTCGAACAACTCTTGTCGAGTTGTGGTATCTGGCTGTGAGTTCATAATCCATGTCTGCCGAGGAAATACCATTCTGAAGCGAGTTGATAACTTCACTGTCAGTGAGATCTTCCTCGATCTTGTCCACAATCTCCTTGAACTTGGTGAAGTAGCTCATTGAGCTTTCATTTTTAGCTTGCACCAAGTTGCTTAGATCAGTGACTGTCACCTTTCGAGCTCCAGCAGTCGAGAAGCGATCTAGGAACTTCGTCCTGAAACACGTCCAGGTGGAGATGCTACCAGCTGCCAAACCATTGAACCAGGTTAGGGCCGCCCCAGTGAGTGTGCTTATGAGAGCTTTGCACATATTGTCGTCTTCATTGGCGACAAAGCACATTGTGGCTTCCAGATGTGCTATATGACTTTTTGCGTTGGTTGACCCTGAATACTTCTCTAGAAGGGGCAACCTAAATCCAGCAGGAGGTCGACTGTCTCTCAGTTCCTTGGACAAAGGCTGAAGAGCAAAGTCGATTCGTTCAACCTTTCCAATGTCCTTTTTCTTCTCCTCCCATTGTTCGAACCTCTTTTTCATCATCAGCCATTCCCTAGCGTCGGGTCTGTCATCTCCTGCAGAGGGTACGACATTCGACCTTTGACCCTCACTCCTGGGGGGAGTTACCTGCCTACTCCTCCTGCCTCGATGAGAATGAGCCCTTTCTGATCGAACTGGAGACCGATGTCTGTCATTCCTTTGGGGCGACCTGCGCCTCTCATCCCTCGATGGCGACCGGCGCCTATTATCTCCAAGTGGCGACCTGCGCCTTTCTTCTCTTATGGGCGACCTGCGCCCATTCTTGTCCCTGTGAGATCCTGATCTTTGTGTCCGGGCAGGGGAACCACGCCGGCTTCTATTGGCCTCTAGATGCGTCCTCAAATCTGATTGAGCCTTCTGCTCCCTATTCCTGGTGAGGCTAGCCCTTAAGTCATTACTCGGCACATGAATGAGAGTGGGAGGTCGTTGAACTATCCTGTCTTCGCCATTCTGTCCCACACCCTCATTAGGCCTAGCACTCCTGGCCTGTTGCCTGTTGGAGACTTGGGAGGGAGCCACCCTTTCTGATCTTATATCCGCCTTCTCAGCCTCCTCTATTGCCAATAGCTCGGCCAAAATCTGGGCTCGCTCCAATAACATTTCCTTCCTGCTCAATGGGTTGGATGAGGGACCTGCCCTATTTCCAACATTCACATGAGTAGTTGGACGCTTAGGGGAGGTGGAGCTCCTTGTCCCTCCATGTGTCTTTTCCCCCTTCTTGTATGCGGCAATCCCCGCCATCAACAACCTTTGGTGGAGCGTGTTGCTCTACCATGAGGGCGATTTGGTGGGGGAGGAGGCAGATTTGCATTTTCAGCATTGGTGTTGAGATCCACGTTGGTGTTGGCATTCACCTCATTGAGTTCATCAGAAGCTTCTGTCACATGCCCGTCTGGGGTTACCATTGTTGTAGGTTGATGAAATTTTCGAGGTCAAGCTAAAGCACAGTTCCCGGCAATGGAACCAAGCGTCTTTGCAGAATTGTGCTTATCGGTAATCCTCCACGTGGCGGGACTAATCACACGGCTCCCGACACGAAAACAAGAACCCACGACTACCCGGATGTGTCTCCGGCTTAGACCCTCGGGCGTGAGAGTAAGTATTTGTTTCGGAGAGCAAATATTGTAAATGAACAATTGAATTCAAATAACAAAATTGCAGTTACCTTTGCACCGGTGATAGCGATGAAGTATTTATAGGTAAAAACAGTTGTATATTTGGTAGTGCTGCATGAGCTCCGAGATTTTAGGGACAGTTACAAATGATGTGAACGTGTCTGGTAATGGCTCCTTATTTGTAGGGAACTGGTTATGGAAAGGTTTGACTCATGTGCATCCACATCTGTTAGGTCGACACTTGGTGATTAGGTCGAGGTCGCTATTTGTGGAATGGTCGACCTGACTGGCGGGTAGAGCATGGTTCGTACCCGAAGGGTAGTATGGATCATTGGTTCGGATCAAGCTAGGTCGGGACCTTAGAGGTCGGACAATGAGCTTAGATCGACAGGATCTTTGTTGTTGGGCCTTGGGCCTTATGGTAATTGGGCCAACTTCACCAAGAATGTGGATGCCACGGCTGTCTGTGATTGGGCTTTTATCCGCTTGGCCCAACTTGACCACTTTTGGTATGTTCAGTTTTCTTGAAGGAATTGAAAATGAATGAAAAGTGGTTAAACCTCATGTTTGGTTGGCATGGAATGGAATCGAATTTTCATTCCATTCTTTCAACAATTCATGTTTAGTTTGAAAATACAAATTATAGGAATAGAATGAAAAGTATATAATGTCCAATTTACCCTTCTTTCAATTTTTTTTAAAGAACAAGAAGGGTTTAAAAAAAAAAAAAGCGAACAATGTTGTAACAGAGGCCCATTACCTTTGCCCAATTGCTGTTGCTCAGCCAAACTGATTTGGCATCCTAATGAGGGACTTGCGCCCTCTTGCTTGGGGTATAGCTTCCACCATTAACCAACTTCCTGATTGCACAATTCAACTGCGCACTATTTATTCAAGTCAGGAATTAATAATACTATTTGTTAATTTAATCCATTAAAACTATCTATCTACAATGTCAAAGGCATTAAACCCAACAAACAAGAACAGTGCAAATCCTTGCAAAACCATCTCCACGCCATGACCAAGTACATGAGTTTAGGTGCAACTACAAAAAATTAAGTCATCTGGTTTAACAAGACCAACAACAGTTACTTTTCCCTCCATCCCAATAATCATTTATAGTATAAATGCAACCGGGTCATGAACAGTTCTTTGAACAGTTTCGTTGGCCAAAATTACCATTTTGCCCTCACTGTTTTGTTCATTTTCCATTTTGTCCTCATAACTAAGTATGTCGTACGACATGGGTGGCCTTTTTTTTAAATTAAAAAAACAAAAAAAAATATAAAAAAATAAATAAAACCCGTGACCTTGGACACGGGCATGTACTAGTAATAATATAATGTCAACTGCTTTAACAAGACCAACAACAGTTTACAAGTTTACAAGCCAAGACCAACAAAATAATAAGAACATAGTAAATTGATAGTTATTGTGAGTATAACATGTTACAAGGGTGTCGAGGAAAACAATTACAGAAATTATAAATAAAGTACAAATAACAATAAACTGAAAATATAAAGGATAAGTTGTTGAAGAAGAAGCACGAGCCCAATGAAATTCACTGCCTCCTTAAGACATATTCGACCCCTAACCGAGTGTGCTTGAGTTTGCTTGGGTCGCTTGTCTCCCAGGATAAAACGTGCGGATCGGGGGCACTTTGCACCTAAGTTCCCGGCGAGCTAAATCGAGCTTGAACTAGATCACCTCTTGATGTTACAATAATGTTACAATGCAAGCTAGAAGGCCAAAGGAAGAATGACAAGATGAATGCATCAATAATATGGAGGAGGATTTCAGAAGATAGGTGTTTTTTTTTCTCTGCTGTGTTTTCTCTCTAGTGTTCTTTCAAGTGTTTCTAATTGTTGTTGACAAACAACAATTTAAACAACTTAAAAAACCAAGATCAAAAACTGAAAATATGGTTTTAATTATGTAATAAACAAAATTATTACGAAATTAAACAACCATTAATCTGAAAATATTAGCCATTTCCGTTTCAGTTTTCACATTTAATACTTGACTGTTACATATCTGCTCAGGAACTGCTCGGCCGAGTCATGTGCCTTGCTCGACTGAGCAAGGCTGTCCAGAAACTTTTGCCCAGATCTCGGCCGAGCAAGCCATAAGCCTCGGCCGAGCATGACTGTCCAAAAACTTTTGACAATCTGCTATGCTATGCTAGGGCGAGTCAATCACTCTACTCGACCGAGCATATCAGTCAAAGTCAAATGCATTTTTGATTTACAAAATCAAAATGATTAGCAAAAGGTGGGCCACATACTTTGAGCATTCATATTTAATTCATCCAAAACCCATTTTGGACAAATAAATATTTGATTTCTTGTTCTCATGGAGTAGAACACAAACACATCCACAATTAAGTAATTTGACAAAATTACCCTTTAGGAAATAAACCATTAATTTCCTTCAAAATACACTAATTTTTCAACAATCTCCCACATGAAGGAAATTCATGAGGATAGGTGATAAAGCCCGACAGTCGAAAACCTGCATAGAATAGGTGGGGATTTGCCCTTTTAACCTTTCCTTGTAAAAGCATATTTACTCTACTCGCTAATCAGTAGACGCGATATCCTTGAACTGCTAGCTTCTTGTGTAGCCGATCATATACTTTACACATGTATCTCCCTAACACAATTCAGCTCTCATAGCTGTGTCCATTAATGGCCATGGATCACAATGCCTGATTCTGTGAGAAGGTACAAGAATTGAGCCTCACACAATTCTCCTTGAAGCCTCTACTTCTTTCTCACATAGGTGATTCTTTTAAGTAACCCTTTTTACTTTGCATAAGAATCATTAAAAGCCATAGGCTTAACCTCATTCATCTCGGGATGTCACTTTAAGGAATGAGTATAATGTTGAACCCCACAGTGACGCTACAAGTCTTTTAACAGCTAGGTTGTCCCTTTGAACCTAGATCTTGGGATCTCCAGTCACCAAGGTTGGGTTTTCCGCTGTGTTTAACTTCTCAAGAGGCTTTAATCCCATTCCCAATGTCAACCTTGCAACTATCTCTTTACTTAACCCTTTGGTTAGCGGATCCGCCAAATTATCTTTTGACCTCACATAGTCAATAGATATGGTGCCACTTGTAAGTAGTTGTTTAATGGTATTATTTCTTCGACGTATATGTCTAGACTTACCATTATACATATGACTTTGTGCCCTACCAATCGCAGATTGGCTATCGCAATGTATACTAATTGCTGGCACGGGCTTTTCCCATCTTGAAATATCTTCTAGAAATTGGCGTAGCCATTCGGCTTCTTCACCACATTTATCTAATGCTATAAACTCAGATTCCATGGTTGATCTGGCTATAACAGTTTGCTTAGAAAATTTACATGATATAGCTGCACCTGCTAATGTGAATAAATATCCACTTGTAGACCTTGAGTCTTTGATATCCAATATTCAATTAGCATTAATATATCCTTCTATCACAGCTGGATGTCTAGTGTAATGTAATCCAAAATTGCGAGTATATCTTAAGTACCTTAATACTCTTACTATACCCTTTCAATGATTTGTTCCATGATTACTTGTGTACCGACTTAATTTGCTAACAGTATAAGCAATATCCGGCCTAGTACAACTCATCAAATACATTAGACTTCCGATAATTCTCGAATACTCTATTTGAGACACCTGTTCATCTCTATCCTTTGAAAGATGAAGATTTGGGTCGATTGGAGTACTCGCTATTCCATTGTCATCCTTGCTAAATTTCTCAAGAATTTTATCCACATAATGAGATTGACTTAACACAAGTCCGTTGGATATTCTAGAAATTTTAATTTCAAGGATTACGTCTGCAAGTCCCATATCTTTCATGTCAAACTTCGAATTCAACATGTCTTTCGTGGATTTGATCATCTTATCACAACTCCCTATGATATGCATGTCGTCTACTTAAAGACACAAAATGACATAGCCATTTTCCGTGATTTTAGTTCAGACACATTTGTCACACTCATTTATCTTAAATTCACTTTGCATCATGGCATTATCAAATTTTTGATGCCACTGTTTTGGTACTTGTTTCAAGCCATATAATGACTTTACTAATTTGCACATCTTATTTTCTTGTCCATGTGCAACAAACCCCTCGGGTTGTTCCATGTAAATCTCCTTTTCTAAATTTCCATTTAGAAAGGCTGTTTTTACATTCATTTGATGTATTTCAAGATTTCTCAGTGCGGCAATTGCAAGTACAACCCTTATTGACGTTATTCTCGTGACGGGAGAATAAGTGTCAAAATAGTCTAGGCCTTCTTTCTGTCTGTAACCTTTAATTACAAGTCAGGCCTTATACTTATCAATTGTTCCGTCCGCCTTCATTTTTCTTTTGAAAATCCACTTATATCCAAGTGGTTTGCTTCCCGGAGGAAGGTCCACTAATTCCCATGTGTGATTTTGCAAAATGGAATCAATTTTACTTTTAATTGCTTCCTTCCACAAAGGTCATTCCGAAGAGCTAACGGCTTATTTGTAACTTTGTGGTTCACTTTCTACCATATAGAATAGAAAATCCGGACCATAGGATTTTTCAATCCTAGCTCTTTTGCTCCGTCGAGGTTCCACCTCTTCTTCTTCACTTTTATCTTGAATGTGTTCTTCTTCTATTGAATCTATTACCCTAGTCGATGAACTTGCCTCATTTCTTGACTTACACGGGAATATATTCTCAAAGAAAGATACGTTCACAGATTTCATTATAGTATTTTTGTGTATAGCTTCAATTTTTGACTCATACACAAAAAATCTATAAGCACTACTGTTATGTGCATATCCAATAAATATGCAATCAAAAATTTTAGGTCAAATCTTCACCTTTTTAGGAGGAGGTATGGCTACCTTTGCAAGACACCCCCACACTCTCAAGTGTTTATAACTTGGCACTCTTCCATGTCGTAGTTCATAAGGAGTTTTGTCTTGTTTCTTTTGGGGTACTTTGTTTAACACATAGTTAGCCGACAACACGGCTTCCCCCCACATGTTATCCGGCAATCCCGAACTCAATAACATGGCATTCATCATTTCTTTTAATGTTCGATTTTTCCTTTCGGCAACACTGTTTTGTTGGGGTGTATAAGGTGCCGAGGTTATATGTTTAATTCCACTTTGAGCACATATTGCTTCAAATGGAGATGCATATTCACCACCTTTATCACTTTTTAACACCTTAATTTTCCGGTTTAATTGATTCTCAACCTCATTTTTATAGAGAGTAAACTTCTCTATAGCTTCATCTTTACTTTTTAGAAGATACACATAGCAATACTTTGTGCCATCATCTACAAAAGTTATGAAGTACTTATTGCCGCCCCGTGATTGTGTTGATTTAAAGTCACATAAGTCCATGTGAACCAATTCAAGTGGTTCACTATGTCTTTCAACTGAATAGAATAATTTTCTTGTTAATTTTGCTTCTACACAAATTTCACATTTTTATTTGCAATCAACTTTAAACTTTGGAATAGAATTTGATTTTCTCAAACGACGTATAGAATCAAAATTAACATGACCAAGTCTAGCGTGCCACAAATTAGATGACTCAAGCAAGTAAACGGAAGAGATATTCATATCATTAGCTTTTGCCTTAACAACCATTACACTTAACTTGAGTAGACCATCATTGACATAGCCTTTACCTACAAACATTTCACTCTTAGACAAAGTGACTACATTGGACTCAAACACAATACCAAAACCATGCTTTATCAAAATCAATACGGACACCAAGTTCTTTCGGATATCGGGCACATAAAGCACGTTGTTGAGAGTCAACTCCTTCCCGGATGTCATCTTCAAAACCACTTTTCCTTCACCTTTGATCTCGAAAGTGGCTGAATTCCCCATGAATAGCTTTTCGCCATCCTTAGCAACAAGAGTACTAAACATGTCTCTATTGGAGCACACATGTCTAGTAGCACCGGTGTCAATCCACCATTAATTTGGGTTTGAACCCACCAAATTTACCTAGGAAATCACAGCTGCGAGGTGCATCTCGGACACGTCCCTAGCAATGCCTTCTACCATGTTTGCATCACGAGCCTTCTTTGGCAACTTGCAAGCATGAGCCTTGTGGCCTTCACCACCACAATTATAACAAGTTCCTAAGAACTTCTTCTTGGAAACACCACCTTTTGGTCCCAAGTGGGAACGCTTGGAAGTTGTCACAACCTTCCCTTTTCCCTTCCCAATGCTTTGGAGCTTTGACCATGCTCCACCATATTGGCCTTAGCCACACTAGAAACAAACTTTTTCTCAGCAGCTCTATTATTTTCTTCAATACTCAAACGAAGGATGATTCCTTCCACATCCATTTCCTTTCGCTTATGCTTAAGGTAGTTCTTGAAATCATTCCAAGATGGAGGCAATTTCTCAATGATTGCAGCCACTTGGAAGCTTTCACTTATGATCATACCCTCGGCATGAATCTCGTGCAAAATAGTTTGAAACTCATCAACTTGAGATTTCACACTCTTGCTGTCCACCATCTTAAAATCAAGGAAATGGGCAACAATGAACTTCTTTGTTCCCTGTTAGTGTCGAAACCTAACGGTTTATTTTATATCCGCAAGCGCACGGGCTATTGTAATATAGCGGGTGCAAGTACGAGTCGATCCCACAGAGATAGGGTTTACTTAAGGGATATTTTTGTCTTTAGAAAATATAGAAAAGATTGGGGGTAGATAAAACTTGTTTTAGAATAATAGAGAGAACATAAACAGAAAATACTTTTAATTGAAAACTTATAAAATGAAGCATTCTTGGGATTGGAAATCATATGCAAATTCTTATTCATCAAATTGTCATTGTCTTAAATAAAAGGTTTTCATAAAAAGCAAGGATGGTATGTTAGGCCTACGCTATTTCGGGCTAGGACAATAGCGTTTGTATTCTTCACTAATTATGTCCTAACTGTTTGAGAAATCCGTTTATGTTTGCCCCCGCCCTGTCACAAACGGGCATTCCGGCTTATCTCTAGCTGACCATAATTAGTAAGAATCCATTAAGGACGGAAGTCAACATACTTTCCATTAAAGGAACATCCCTAGGCCATTGAGCTACTCTCGTGATCAATGAACCTAGTTTCTTTATATGGTTCCGTCAATCGAGATTCTCCGCTAGGTACTTCTCTCAATTAGTTGAATCATACAAATTGGATATCGCCAATAAGTAAGGCATTTAGAGAATGATATAAAGAGATTGTTTTAGATGAAGAAAGAAGACAAGACTAAACATTTTTAGATGATGAATAAGCATGCTTTTGAGTTTCCAACCCCAAGAATATGGGGGATTACTCACAAGCCATTAAGTGTATAAGCAATAATAAAAGTTGAGTAAGAAATACTTATGGAAGTAGAAGACAATTGCTGAGAATAAAGCTTCACTTTTATTTCCTTCAAAGTAACTCCAAGAACAATGACTTTGATCTTCAAATTCCTTTGGAAAATTGTTATCACAAGTGTTGTACTTTCTATCTATCTAATATCAGTAGTTTCTCTCTCATCATCCGTCTCTAAGACTGATCACTAAGGTCCTATTTATAAAAAGGAGGGAACTCTTCAATCGGGTGCAATCAAAAGGTGCCTTTACGTCTGCAGTCGCGTTTTGCACGGCCGCGTCAAGGAAGTTGCACGGCCGTGTGACCCTTGGCGCCAGATTTGAATTTAAGTCTTGATACTTCGCACGGCCGCTCCTGTATAAGCTGCACGGCCGCTCCATAAAATGACACGGCCACTCCCTCTTCAAGACACGGCCACTCTATATTTTAGGGCCAAAAATGGCACGAAAAGGCCAAGTGCACGGCCGCTCCGTCTTTGCTGCACGGCCGCTCCT
This sequence comes from Adenophora triphylla var. japonica, assembly GCA_022495995.1. Taxonomy (NCBI): domain Eukaryota; kingdom Viridiplantae; phylum Streptophyta; class Magnoliopsida; order Asterales; family Campanulaceae; genus Adenophora; species Adenophora triphylla. The sequence continues at coordinate 236,317 of JAFEMH010003301.1, read as the reverse complement.
TCTGAATTTTAGCTTTGTGTGTTTGATTTGGTTGGTGCTTTCCAATGTCTTTTGCCTTGAAGTGTCCAAGTATCCTTTTGATAAAAATGAACCTAAAACCTGTCTTTAAATGCAAGAAATATACCAAAAGCGTAAAATCTAGAAAATAAGGAAAAGGAACTAAAAAGTATATGAAATGAAATAAGAAATGATGTTTTATGCAATAAAAAGTATATAAATCTAAGGATAAATGACTATATAATAGTCACTTATCAAACTCCCCCATACTTAAACCTTTGCTTGTCCCCAAGCAAACTTAGAATGAAATATGGAGAGGGAGAAAAATATGATTGATCCCTCAGAAATAAAGTAGCAAGCCCTTAAATGCCTTGTAGATAATGCCTTTATCTATCTAATCATATTTTGAATATTTTTAAAAATTTATTTTAGGAAGAAATATTTTAGGGATATTTTAAAGAGATAAAATGCAAGACAATAACCTAGTATAGCATATATAGAATTTTGACCAAGTAAAGCATGCTAAAAGGAAGAATCTTCTTGGTAGAAAAGGCTATCACTTTTTAGAGTGATTTTTTAGAAAAGATGAATTTTATTTCTTTAAGACGTACAAGAGAAGGTATAAATATTTATTCACAATTTAGAAGTTCCGAAGAATTGTATTACATTCTTGAATCACAAGGGTGAAGCATGGGTGATGGTAGTGGAAAAATCTCGTCAAAGTCAAACAAATTTATCTTATTTTTGTACGTGTTATATTCTTTTGCAAAAGACCTAAATTATTTTTGATCCTTTCAAGTAGGAGACATTGTGGTCGCGAGCCCCATGTTCCTAATACTTAGATCAAGAATACTTTTGGATATTATTTCCGTTTTGGCAAGGAAGCATCGTCGCAGCGAACGCCGTGCCCCGAGTTACTTAGGAGATAATAGGTTTCTTTTTGCTTTTAAGGCTTGGTGACCATTGTCACTCTTTTATTAATAAGATAGAAGTGTTTTACTTTGACTTGATTTGAAAATGGAAGGATGGAATTTATGAAAGGGTGTGATTCAAGAGATGCAAACAAAAAGGTGCTTCTAAAAAGGGAATAAATATCTAATAAAGATAAAGAATGTACAATCTTAAAGGAATATATTCAAAATTTGCATAAATAACCAAGCATAAGAGAAATCCTTCTAATCAAATGCATTTTCCTTGATGAGATTCTATATTGTGCTATACTAACTTATGAGGCTTTCAATTATTTCCTAAAAATATCCTTTATATTTTTCCTTTTTATAGATTTCTAAGTTTATAGAAAATATGAGAGGAAAGATAAATAGGCATTTATACTAGGGCAAATGGCAAGCATAATGATAATGATTTTTGATCATCATAGGGATTTTTTTTTTTTTTTTATATACTATTATACATGCATAAAAAAAAGAAAATTATACTAGAAAGCGATTAAATCTATCCTAGAAAGCAAGTAAAATTTAAAAAACTAGAAAGCGAAAATAAAGCGAAAAAAATAAAAGGATAGATTTACCCCCCCACACTTGAAATGAACATTGTCCTCAATGTTTCAAGGAACAATGCCAAATCCCGGGAGGGTAAAGGAAAACTCACTCAAATGGATCACGGGTAGGTTCGCCCAAAGTAATACATGAAACCAATCCAATTGGATCTCCGGTAATGTAGTGTTTCAGTCTTTGCCCGTTTACTTTAAAATCTCCGTGTGTTTCGTTCCAAATTTCGATGGCTCCGTATGGATGTACCTTACGCACTTGATATGGGCTGTCCATCTTGATTTTAATTTTCTGGAAAAAGCTTTAAACGAGAATTAAAAAGTAATACCATGTCCCCTTCTTTAAAATCCCTTCTCATTATATGAGCATCATGCCATTTTTTTGTTTTCTCCTTGTATAATCTGGCACTTTCGTAAGCTTCAAATCGGAGTTCTTCAAGCTCTTGTAACTGTAGTTTCCTTTTTTCACCGGCTTCTTTCATGTCATAGTTTAGGGCTTTGATTGCCCAATATGCCTTATGCTTTCGAGTTCTGCGGTAAATGACATGGCTTTCCATAAACTAATCGAAAAGGAGTGGTTAGATAGGTGTTTTAAAAGCGGTGCGATAAGCCCACAAAGCATCGTTCAATTTAATTGACCAATCCTTTCTTGAACTTATTACCGTTTTCTCCAAGATCCACTTTATTTCTCGATTTGATATCTCCACTTGCCCACTTGTTTGAGGATGATACGCGGTGCACTGTTTTATGATAGACTCCGTACTTTTTTAGTAAAGCATCAAGGCGGCGGTGCGAAAAGTGTGACCCTTCGTCGCTTATGACGACTTTTGGCACCCCAAATCTTGGAAAAATTGTATCCTTGAAAAGCTTCATGACGACTTTTGAGTCGTTTGTTGGAGATGCTATAGCTTCCACCCATTTTGAGACGTAGTCCACTGCTACCAAAATGTAATTATTGTTGAAAGATGCGGGGAAAGGTCCCATGAAATCAATACCCCAAACGTCAAAAATCACAACTTCCAGAATATTATTGAGAGGCATTTCATTCTTCCTTGAAATGTTACCGGTTCGTTGGCAACGGTCACAAGAGATGACAAAATTTCGAGCATCTTTGAAGAGCGTGGGCCAGAAAAAACCTGATTGAAGAACCTTGGCGGCGGTTTTGATTGTGCTTGCATGACCGCCATAAGGAGATGAATGACAATGATACAAAATGTCCTTTATCTCTTCATTAGGTACACACCGCCTAATGATTCCGTCTGCGCAATGTCTAAAGAGGAGCGGATCTTCCCAAAAGTATTTTTTTATTTCTGATAAAAATCTCTTCTTTTGTTGATGACTCATTTCTGGAGGAAGAATCTTGCATGCTAGATAGTTAACAATGTCTGCAAACCAAGGAATTTCGACATTGCTTATAGCAAGAAGATGATCATCCGGAAATGAATCATCAATGGGAAGGTCATAATTATCGGAAATTTCTAACTCTTTAGGAAGGCGGGATAAATGATCTGCGACCAAATTTTCCGTCCCCTTTTTATCACGAATTTCCAAATCGAATTCTTGGAGGAGAAGGATCCATCTTATTAATCTTGGTTTTGCATCCTTCTTTGTCAACAAGTATCTAATTGCAGCGTGATCTGTGTATATGATTACCTTTGATCCCACCAAATATGACCGAAACTTTTCCATAGCAAAAATTACGGCCAAAAGCTCTTTTACGTGGTGGCATAATTCATTTGTGCTTCATCCGGTGTTCGGTGGCATAATATATTGCGTGCGTTTTCTTGTCTTTTCGCTGTCCCCGGAACAGCTCCGACCAGCGAAATCACTTGCATCGCACATTATTTACGAAAGGGAGATCCCAATCGGGTGGTTGTACGATAGGAGCGGAAATCAAAGCTTCTTTCAACCTATTGAAAGCTTCAAGACAAGGGCTATCAAACACAAATGGAGCATCTTTCATTAGTAGATTAGTTAAAGGTTTAGAAATTTTTGAGAAATCTTTTATAAAACGTCGGTAAAATCCGGCGTGACCAAGAAAACTTCTTATACCTTTAACATTAGTAGGCGGAGGTAATTTTTCAATAATTTCGATTTTTGCCTTATCTACTTCTATTCCTTTTCGGACACCATGTGTCCTAACACTATCCCTTCATTTACCATAAAATGGCATTTTCCCAATTTAGAACAAGATTGACCTCTTCACAACGTTGCGGGACTTTAGATAAATTCTTCAAACATTCGTCAAAAGAATATCCGTAAACGAGAGAAATCATCCATAAAAACTTCCATAATATTTTCTATGTATTCGGAAAAAATGGACATCATACAACGGCGAAAAGTGGCGGGAGCATTACAAAGTCCAAAAGGCATTCTTCTATAAGCGAAGGTACCATAAGGACAAGTAAAAGTAGTTTTTTCTTGATGGAAATGCGGATGGATAGGGATTTGGAAAAATCTGAATATCCGTCCAAATAACGAGAAATGGGAATGTTTGGCCAATCTTTCTAGCATTTGGTCTATAAAGGGAAGGGAAAGTGATCTTTTCGGGTGGCTTTATTTAATTTTACGTAATCTATACACATGCGCCAACCCGTGACGAGTCTTTGTTGGGATTAATTCATCCTTATCATTTCGAATGGTGTCATTCCTCCCTTCTTAGGGACAACTTGAGCCCAGGCTCACCCATTTGCTATACGAAATTGGGTAGATGATGCACGAGTCAAGTAATTTAAGGACTTCCTTTTTAACTACTTCCTTCATGTTAGGATTGAGTCTTCTTTGATGTTCAATGGAAGGTTTATGATCTTCCTCTAAATCAATCCTATGCATGCAAATTTTTGGATGAATTCCTTTTAAGTCATCTATCGTATATCCTATGGCTTTTTGATGCAACCTAAGCTCATTTAACAATTTTTCTGTTTCTAGAGGACCTAGGTTAGCATTTATAATCACAGGATAAGTGGAGTTAGGTCCCAGAAATTCATACCTTAGATTTGCAGGAAGAGGTTTTAACTCGACTTGAGGTGCCTTAACTACCTCTTTTTCCTCTTTGTTGGATGGTTCTGCTGTAGCCTCCAACTTTTCGAAATTATTGTCCTCAATAGGCTTTTCTTTGTGTCTAAAAGCATGGTATAATTTGCAATTTCTTCATCGTCATTATCATGCAAAGTTCTCTTCCAATCTATAAGACTTTTTTCTAGCGGATCCTTAGATTGGGGACCCTCTAATTCCTTGCTAATTGATTTTAACATGTTAATATTCAAGCAAGGGTTCTCAAGATCAGGATTTCTCATGAATTTAGACAAGTTAAACTCTATTTTATCATCTCCTACATTCAAAGTTAGGTTGCCATGTTTAACGTCTATAAGCGCCCTTACATTGTGGCAAGGAAAGGTCTACCTAGAATTACAGGAATATGACTATCTTCTTCCATCTCGAGAACAACAAAATCTACCGGGATGATTAACTTCCCGATTTGGCAAGGGACATCTTCCATAATACCCACTGGATACTTAATGGAATGATCCGCCAATTGCAGGGATATGGTTGTAGGTTTCAATTCTCCTACACCAATCTTCTTGCTTACAGAAAGCGGGATGAGGCTTACACTAGCTCCTAGATCTAGCATAGCATTATCAACATCAAATTTACCTATATTACAAGGGATAGAGAAAGTACCGGGATCTTTTAGTTTTGGGGGTTACCTTTTTTGTAAAACAGCACTCACTTCCTCTGTTAAAGCAACAGTTTCATTTTCTTCTAGCTTCCTTTTGTTAGAAAGAATATCTTTGAGAAATTTAGCATAAGAAGGCATTTGTTGCAAAGCATCCGTGAAAGGTATATTAATGTAGATAGATTTTAAAACTTCTAAAAATTTTGCAAATTGTTTATCGAGTTTTGCCTTTACCAACCTTTGAGGGTAAGGTATAGGTGGATCAAAATTTCTAGTTATTTTAGGGGATTCCGTCCCCTTATTATCCTCATCGTTAGTCTCGACCATGGGTGGGTTTTGACTAATACTTTCTTTAATGGGGCTACTCTCCTTAGGTGGACAATCAACAAGCTCTCTCCCACTTCTAGTAACCACTGCTTTAGCATGCTCATTTAATATTTTATTATGGGTGGCTAATTCATCAAATTTATCATTAAATAACTTAAAGCATTCCCTAAATTCAGCATTAGTCTTTTCTTGCTCATTCTTACTTTCAACTATGAAATCTATTAAAAGATCTAATTTTGATTTAGGGGGAGAAAAAATATTTGAAGTATTTTTGAAATTTCCAAATGTAAGACCTTGATGTTGTGTAAATGATTGCGGGTTAAGAACGTTGTTATTCTTATAGGAAAAATTGGGATTGTATGTGTTAGAATACATCCCCCCTTTTTGACCAAAAGAATTAACGAAGTTCACTTGATCGTTAGAAGTAACGTCAAGTAACTCACAGTTATCCGTACTATGTGAGTTAGACCCACATAGTTCGCATAACACATTTATACTAGCAATGGGATTGACATTAAGATTTTCAAACTTTTTCAAAAGCATGTCAACTTTAGAGGAGAGAAGAGTAACTGCATCAACATTATATTTACCGGGCGTACCTTGTTGCTGCTCCCTCTCGTTTGACCATTGGTAATGGTTCAATGCAATGTTTTCGATAAGGTCGTATGCCTCATCGACTCCTTTGTTCATCAATGCTCCTCCTGCAGCGGCATCAATGGTCTCTCTTGTTTTGAAAATGAGACCGTTGTAGAAGGTGTGAACAATCAACCACTTTTCAAGCCCGTGGTGGGGGCACATTCTGAGAAGTTCCTTGAACCGTGCCCATGCATCATACAAAGTCTCACTATACGTTTGACGAAGTTAGTGATCTTTGTTCGTATCTGAGCGATCTTGCTTGGTGGGAAAAATCGACCAAGGAATGCTTCTTGAATTTGGTCCCATGTTGTTAATGAATTCTGGGGGACCCGAATTCAACCATTGTTTCGCCTTATCCTTGAGTGAAAATGGAAAAGGCGCATCCGGATTGCTTCACGTAACACCTTGAATACGTGTAGTATCACAATATTCAAGAAATGTTTGGATGTGTAGATGGGGATCTTCGAAGGCGGTGCTGTATTGGTTATTCATAACCATGTGCAATAATTGCGGCTTTATCTCGAAGTTTGCCGCTCCGGCATTTGGCACAACAATAGGGGATCTAGTCCCTGAGGTACTTGGGTTAACAAAGTCCCGTAGGGTCCTAGCAGGTGTTTGCGGTTCTCCGTCCATGTGTTTATCCAAAGTTTCTCTAAATCTTCTTAACCTTTCGTGAAAGCTTCTTTCGGGTTCCGGATCAAAGTTGTCAACAAATGTCCGAGACCGTTTCATAAACTACAAGAAAAATACTTGAAGAAAAATTAAACGTAACAGATTATAGGACAAGAAAGCAAAATAGTAAAAACAAAATAAAAACTAAAAATTTGTAGTAAAGACAAAAATAAAAAGTAAACTGTTATCCCCGGCAACGGCGCCAAAAACTTGTTAGTGTCGAAACCTAACGGTTTATTTTATATCCGCAAGCGCACGGGCTATTGTAATATAGCGGGTGCAAGTACGAGTCGATCCCACAGAGATAGGGTTTACTTAAGGGATATTTTTGTCTTTAGAAAATATAGAAAAGATTGGGGGTAGATAAAACTTGTTTTAGAATAATAGAGAGAACATAAACAGAAAATACTTTTAATTGAAAACTTATAAAATGAAGCATTCTTGGGATTGGAAATCATATGCAAATTCTTATTCATCAAATTGTCATTGTCTTAAATAAAAGGTTTTCATAAAAAGCAAGGATGGTATGTTAGGCCTACGCTATTTCGGGCTAGGACAATAGCGTTTGTATTCTTCACTAATTATGTCCTAACCGTTTGAGAAATCCGTTTATGTTTGCCCCCGCCCGTCACAAACGGGCATTCCGGCTTATCTCTAGCTGACCATAATTAGTAAGAATCCATTAAGGACGGAAGTCAACATACTTTCCATTAAAGGAACATCCCTAGGCCATTGAACTACTCTCGTGATCAATGAACCTAGTTTCTTTATATGGTTCCGTCAATCGAGATTCTCCGCTAGGTACTTCTCTCAATTGACTGAATCATACAAATTGGATATCGCCAATAAGTAAGGCATTTAGAGAATGATATAAAGAGATTGTTTTAGATGAAGAAAGAAGACAAGACTAAACATTTTTAGATGATGAATAAGCATGCTTTTGAGTTTCCAACCCCAAGAATATGGGGGATTACTCACAAGCCATTAAGTGTATAAGCAATAATAAAAGTTGAGTAAGAAATACTTATGGAAGTAGAAGACAATTGCTGAGAATAAAGCTTCACTTTTATTTCCTTCAAAGTAACTCCAAGAACAATGACTTTGATCTTCAAATTCCTTTGGAAAATTGTTATCACAAGTGTTGTACTTTCTATCTATTTAATATCAGTAGTTTCTCTCTCATCATCCGTCTCTAAGACTGATCACTAAGGTCCTATTTATAAAAAGGAGGGAACTCTTCAATCGGGTGCAATCAAAAGGTGCCTTTACGTCTGCAGTCGCGTTTTGCACGGCCGCGTCAAGGAAGTTGCACGGCCGTGTGACCCTTGGCGCCAGATTTGAATTTAAGTCTTGATACTTCGCACGGCCGCTCCTGTATAAGCTGCACGGCCGCTCCATAAAATGACACGGCCACTCCCTCTTCAAGACACGGCCACTCTATATTTTAGGGCCAAAAATGGCCTGAAAAAGGCCAAGTGCACGGCCGCTCCGTCTTTGCTGCACGGCCGCTCCTTCTGAATTTTAGCTTTGTGTGTTTGATTTGGTTGGTGCTTTCCAATGTCTTTTGCCTTGAAGTGTCCAAGTATCCTTTTGATAAAAATGAACCTAAAACCTGTCTTTAAATGCAAGAAATATACCAAAAGCGTAAAATCTAGAAAATAAGGAAAAGGAACTAAAAAGTATATGAAATGAAATAAGAAATGATGTTTTATGCAATAAAAAGTATATAAATCTAAGGATAAATGACTATATAATAGTCACTTATCATTCCCGCATCCTCAATCTTATATTTGTGTTCCAACGAACCCCATAATTCCTTTGCAGATTTCTTTTCATTGAACACATTGTAAAGAGAATCTGAAAGCGAATTTAGGACATAGTTTCTGCACAAGTATTCCCCATGCTTCCATGTTTCAACCGCATCCAAGGTTGTAACATCGGTTTCATTCTCACTCACCTTTGGCATATCTTCTTTCAGATATTTTGCCAAATTCAAGGTAGTGAGATAGAAATGCATCTTTTGTTGCCAACGCTTAAAGTCGTGGCCAACAAACTTCTCGGGTTTTTTTAGCATGAGGGGTCGGGATATGGATAGTTGGAGGATTAGTCACAATAGTAGAACCACTTCCGTTTCCAGTTTGGGGATTAGTTTGGGGTCCATTTTGGGATCCAATTTGTGTCTCCACGGTGTTGGTATCAGTCGCCATCTGAAACACAACAACTTAGTTAGTATTTTCTGTTTAAAAAGATCTGTAATCGACTCCCTCGATTAGGGGTATATCTTAAGATTGTTACAAAGGTGTCGAGGAAAACAATTACAGAAATTATAAATAAATTACAAATAACAATAAACTGAAAATACAAAGGATAAGTTGTTGAAGAAGAAGCACGAGCCCAATGAAATTCACTGTCTCCTTAAGACATATTCGACCCCTCACCGAGTGTGCTTGAGTTTGCTTGGGTCGCTTGTCTCCCAGGATAGAACGTGCGGATCGGGGGCACTTTGCACCTAAGTTCCCGGCGAGCTGAATCGAGCTTGGACTAGATCACCTCTTGATGTTACAATGATGTTACAATGCAAGCTAGGAGGCCAAAGAAAAAATGACAAGATGCACCAAGAGAATATGGAGGATGATTTCAGAAGTTAGGTGTTTTTTTTTTCTCTGCTGTGTCTTCTCTCTAGTGTTCTTCCAAGTGTTTCTAATTGTTGTTGACAAACAACAATTTGAACAACTTAAAAAACCAAGATCAAAAACTGAAAATATGGTTTTAATTATGTAATAAACAAAATTATTACGAAATTAAACAACCATTAATCTGAAAATATTAGCCATAATGATTTTCCGTTTCAGTTTTCACATTTAATACTTGGCTGTTACATATCTGCTCAGGAACTGCTCAGCCGAGTCATGTGCCTTGCTCGATCGAGCAAGGCTGTCCAGAAACTTTTGCCCAGCTCAGCCGAACAAGGCATAAGCCTCGGCCGAGCATGACTCTGCTCGGCCGAGCAAGGCATAAGCCTCGGCCGAGCATGACTGTCCAGAAACTTTTGACAATCTGCTATGCTATGCTCGGGCGAGTCAATCACTCTGCTCAGCCGAACATATCAGTCAAAGTCAAATGCATTTTTGATTTACAAAATCAAAATGATTAGCAAAAGGTGGGCCACATAATTTGAGCATTCATATTTAATTCATTCAAAACCCATTTTAAACAAATAAATATTTGATTTCTTGTTCTCATAGAGTAGAACACAAACACATTCACAATTAAGTAATTTGACAAAATTACCCTTTAGAAAATAAACCATTAATTTCCTTCAAAACACACTAATTTTCCAACATAACAAGTGGGTTTCATAAATAAAAAAATATTAAAAAAAATTATATTTTTGGAATGTGTCTTGTTAATAGAACACACAAATGAAAATTTGTGTCTTTTATGAGACGGAGAGAGTAATTATTATACCCAAATCGTTATAGTAATACAATGATTAAAATACAACAATACAAAGGGTTATATTCGTTGCTCATCCATGAGTTTTGGACAAATTTAGTGCATCCAAAAGTTTGGTTTCATCTCACTTACTCTTTTTGTCCACTTTATTATTCAAATAAAATTGTTAAAATATGTCTTGAATCTGGGCCGAATCTGTGTAATGCTGACATTGGGTCTATGCGATCACATGAGGCGACATCATAGCCTACAAAGCATTGTGGAAATTGGCAAATATGATGTCCGAGGAAAATAGGGCCGATGCGGTCGATTAGACATCGAAATGCCCACGCGGCCATATTGCTTCGACAAAATCTGTTGTTCTGGGCCGCGTCATACAAGGTTTTCTAAAATTCTGGAATCATGGTTATAAAGTATAAATATCCTCATTACTCGTGTGGCCGTGGCCAAAATAAGCTAGTCATAACCTAGTTTCTCTATGATATGATAATTATGTAGTATGTTAATGTATTCTAATGTTCTAGAAGTCTGATACACATATTAACATGAACTCTGATATCTCCATAATAATAAATTTATACTCGTGAACCTAGCTAACACATCGTTAATGATTCAATTGTATCAGAGTTTCAGTGGATATCGCATCTGAAAAGGAGATAATTTATGTTATGGACATGAAGATTGATAAGTTTATAGGGAGGAATAGTTTTGTGTGTGACATGTTAATATGAAAGTTTTGTTGAGAAGACAAGATTTGTGAGCACCCTTGGTCAAGAAGAAGGTGCGAGTAAGGGCATGTCCGAGGAGATGGTCGCTTTGGATGAGAAGACTCATTCACATATTATCACTTGTCTTGGTGATTATGTTCTCGTGTCGAGGTCTCTGATAAAAAAATGACAATTGATTTGTAGACAAAGTTGGACTGTCTATATATGAACAACTATTAATTTTTTTCTGTAGTAAAAAATAATTCTCTACAATTTTCCTATAACTAAAATTAAATAGTTTAAAAAAAAAACTTCTAATTGTAAAAAAATATTCCTCCGCCATTACAAAACAAAAGGCAAAAAAGTCTCATTTTGGGGTTTCATTATTAAAGGTACAAATTCAAAAATGAAAGTTTTTATATTTGTCTATTCATGTGACTTACTTATCATACTTACATCATTTATCAATTTATTATTCCTATCTCACTCTCTTTCTTTCTTTTATCTAATTTGTACTCCTATATTTGTAATGGACTAGTACTCAAATGCCCGTGCCATTGGCACGGGTCAGTATGGAAAGGGAGACAGTATGGAAAGAGAAAGATGTGGGGAAATTAAAATCGCATGCTAACTAAATGACATTTTAAAAGTAATTTTAAATCGGTACAAATATATAACATGCAAAGATATTTACCTGGGAGTTGAAACTTCTTGAGAGAGGGTACCTGAGAAACCATCTGAAGCCCATATTTAAAATAAAATCAGATATTTAGACGAAGGAAAATTCTTACTTCCTTCCCGAAGAATGTTTGCAGCTTGGCCTTATAAGCAACCGTGGAAGCTTTGTCCGCATGCTTTCTATAAATCAAAATAAAACAAACAATATAAAATTCTAAACTCAGATAAAAAAATACACATAACTATGCAATAAAACGGTGCTAACACAAAGTATGTTCCTATTCACTCTGTTCAAATTTACACCACAGGAATTAGCATAAAGATATCAAGATCTTAATATCTAAACATACGCCAAACAGAGCGATTTTCTTTTCAAAGGGAATTAAAAAAATAATCTAATGCTAGACTAACTAACTACTCACGTCACTATCTATTGTACCCTTTCAACTACTAATATTCAGAAATAGTGTCTAATTAGACAACTCTCTCTTCTTTAGGTCTTTTTCATTCCCATTGACCTTTCTCACTTTCTCATGCATCCATTAATCATATAAATAATTAATAATAATTATAATTCGTAACCCATCCCCTATCCTAATTTTACCCAAGGTTCTAAACAAAAACTTAAGTAATAATGACGAATGGTTTTTTAATAGATTTAGGTACAAACATTTTTCTAAAATCATTTTGTTTTTGAAAGATTCTAAAATTGTTCAAAAACTTAAATAAATGATCCTAATAAAATAAAAGAGAAAAATAAATAAATCAAATTGGAATACACATAAATAAAAAATAAAAAAAATATCCAATTCATTTTTTTTTAAAGAAAGAGTATATATAAACCCTAAACCTTTTTTTTAAGGAGTATACTAAATAATTAAAAAAAATAATCATTTATTTATAATCGATTTTTCTGTTTAAAAAAAAAAAGAATCTTAAAAAAAACTTGAGTTATCTGCAAAAAGAAATAATATTTGAAAAGGAAAATAGGAAGTAGAAAATGGAAAAGGAAGGTTAAAAAAGAAAATAGGAGAGTGTTTAATTTCAGCCGTTGAATCACTTTTGTAACTTTAAATCTGACCTCCAAAAAAAAGGAAGATCCGATGAAGTTACCTGCAGCTATTGAGTTAGTCCTTACAGATTCAGAAGTAAGAAATGGTTTATACATTTTTTTTTTCAGTTTACTGAACTTGTATATATATGCAGATGTGCGTGTTTAATTATAAAACCTCTCGCTCTTTCATTATGTACTTCCTCCTCACTTCACAATCAAATCACCAAAACAAACATACACAAATATGCACTACGGCATGTTTTTAATATGATGAAATAAAGAAAGAAAAATTTGTTGTTCCTCCAATTTTGAAAGCTCGGTCAGTTATGCAATAACAACGGCAAGCAGTTGACTGAACGGTATGTTGCCCTCCATTCTCATCTCTTCCATTCATTTTCTTTCATTTTCATTGGATACACTAAATTTATTATAGCCTGAAAACCTAGACGTCAGTGTATTTCAAGTGACACATTTGTACAAACCAATGATTTAATGATGGTTCATTCTCATCTCTTCCTATTCAGCTTCATATGAGAACGTGAAGCGGCCAAGATTAAATATACTTTCTTTAACAATTGATCAAATCATGCTATCCACGCTTTAGAAGAAAAAACATACGAGTTTGAACCAGGAAAAAGGTGCATCACACAATTCACAGGTTAGAAAAAAATAATCCACCAGGTCACTTTCAAAATTTGTCTTGAATTTTAAAGAAAAAAAAATATTTCAAGAATTTTCAATAACATTTTTTTTTTGCAGGAAGAAGATTATTTAAGAGTCTCTGATCCAAATACATGAGTAAAATATGGGCAAAATAATTGTTTTACTTTATATATGTATCCTCTTCTACAATTTTTAAGAACATACATATATTTTCAAGCATGCATGAAAATATATTCATCCTTCTCAACGGGATACTATAGTTTAAGAAGTTAACTACTCTCTCCTCGCAAAATGAATGTTCAAAATTTTTTGTAAATTTAAAATTATTTTGAACATTCATTTTCGGATAGAGGTAGTAGTAGAGGTAAATATATTGGTGGAAGCCTTCAGTTTTCAAGTTCACGCAATAATACATCATCAATATTCTAGGCGAAATTATTTTTTAAAGACAAAAAAAATGGTTATATAAACTAAGACATAATTATTTTTTAAAATAAAGATTAATTGTGTGACAAAACTTTCTATAAACTAAGTATTTGCCTATATGTATAATAGAATAAAACCCTTTGATTAAATAGTTTAAAGAATAAATCATTATCCAACAATACCTCTGTTTGAAACTCATTTCTCCATGTTTAGAATCAATTGCAGGAACTTTGACAGCAATATTATCATCAGTTAATACCCGAGCTTTATAAACATGGTCAAATGCCCCTTGGCCAATCAAGAAGGTAAAATTGTAGGTTGCTTTCTGTATATCTCTGTTTGAGCAGCAAAATAAACAGAGTTATGGATGATCATTTGTAGGTTGGTCTAGATGAAACAACAAATATGTTAAAATGAATATTATATTTTTAAACAAATATTTAATGAGATCATAATTTGATAAAGAAAAGAGAAACCTAAAAATAAATACAAAATAATGACTATGACAATATAACAATAGATTCAAAGTCTCAAAAAAGCCAAATATAGTATATATTATTTTTTTAAACAAATATTTAATGAGATTATCATTTTATAAAGGAAAGAGAAACCCAAAACAAATACCAAATATTGATTCTGACAAAAAATTAAGATATAAAAAATCTCAAAAATATCATTGAAGATTGTTGTGTAAAGAGCATAACTAAAAAATTAATGAGAAGATCAGCAGACAATAATAGTTGACTAATAATACAAAAAGGTTTACCATAAAATTAATAACAATATTTAAATATCTAGATCTATATATGAAATCTTTAAATATATACTCCAAATATCATAACATAGATATATACACATATATACGAAATTCAGTTATGCATAGTTAGATCTGAAGTTTCATGAATTTAATATTGTATAATAAAGTAAATATTTTTTATCTGAAGAACTGGAAATAAAAATATCATCCTATTTGACTTGATTCGCATATTAATAAACAAAGATAAAAAAAAACTAGTTGTAATCTAAGTGAAAATTTTAATATCAGGAAAATTAACAAAAACTTAATACTATTTGACTTGATACACATGGTTAGAACGACATGTTCATACGAGTAAACAAATATTGTTAAAAATATACAATAATTCTAATTTTTGACCTAAAACGGAACAAAAATACAAGCGAGATTAAATATTACCAATCCCTTGAAGTATTTTTTCTTGGAAATCATGAAACGGGAAATTGAATGGTCAATTTAACAACAATGAATGAATGATCTCACTACTGATGTATGTAACCATATTCATGGGTCTAAATTGATAGAGAAGTTTCCATATTATGAGATATAGAAAAGGAAGAGAGAGCGGCGGTGATAGAGAGAGAAACTAAAGGGAGGCGGCTGTTTATGGTGAGTGTAAAATTATGTTTAGGGTTAACGTTTCTAATTATATGAAATCGTTTTATTGGGCCGAAGTATATGGATAATATTGATGTGCTTGGGCTTATAATGCGTCTTATTGGGCCGAAATATATGGCTAAATATTCATTTTAAAATGGATTCATTTATTTATATGAACACTATTTTTCAAATATTAATATTTTCTAAAATGCAAAAAGTTTTTGATAATAAATAAGGATTCATTAATTTTTGTGTCCCAATAAAATGGTGAAGCTTCAAATGGGACGGAGGGAGAATGTTATTACATTTGTAATCTATATCTTTTTTAAAGTATAAAAGAGATTTACCTAAAATAAACAAAGAGATTCACTTGTCATAATCACAACAAAAACTTCTACCCCATTTTCTATCTCTTACTTTACTTTTTAAATTCACAATTTATTTTTTCTTAATTCTCGCGCATTCACATTTTGTTTCTTTTATAATGGGACAAAGAGAATATACGTTAAAAAAGAAGTAGAATGTCAAAACGTATTTATCTAAATTCTAATATTTTTTTAAATATTAATTGCAAATAATGTTGTTTATTATTAGTTTTAATAAATTTGAATTCTATTTGTTTTTCTTAAAAAATTTAGGTTCAATGATATCTCTCCCGATATGTACCAGCTTAAATGTTGATAAAAATTCATATTTCACACAAGGTTAGATTATAGTACAAGTAGATTTCATTCAACCGAGTTTTTGAATACTATAAAGAGCTCTGGTTTGCCTAATCATCAGCTTTCGCTAAAGGTTGGTGTCCCTGTTGTGTTGCTTCGCAATATTGACCGTAGTGCGGGGTTATGAAACAGAACTAGACTAATCATTACAAGGCTTGAGAATCATGTTGTTGAGGCTAAAATTTTAAATGGGAGCAATGTTGGAGAAAAAGTGTTTGTCCCAAGAATGTCCTTTGACCCCCTCAGATCTATCGTTGCCTTTCAAGTTTCAAAGGAGACCGTTTCCGTTGATTATTTCCTATGTAATAACAATTAATAAAAGTCAAGGTCAATCACTGTCTCATGTTGCCCTTTTCCTCAAAAGACCAGTATTTAGTTATGGTCAGCTTTATGTTGCATTGTCAAGGGTAACTAATCGTGCTGATTTGAAGATTTTAATATGTGATGACAAGGGGAAGCAAACAAGTCAAACAACTAATGTTGTTTACAAGAAAATTTTTCAAAATTTATAATATTATTTCATTAATTAACATGTGTAAACTTTTTTTTGTTGAAAAATATTGTCTTAATTATTGGATTTATCTTCATATATATTTTTCAAATGTCTTACTATCCATAAAATATTATCTTTCCAAAAGTTTATTACAATATGAACTTTTTTGATTGGGTTTCTATTTATAAAAAAAACGTTTTATCGTGCGTTTTAATGCACGGATGACATACTAGTTGTATTATAAATGCTCTAATCAAAATGAGAGCAAATCCAATTCCTACGGTTTAACTCAAAGCATATTCCCCTCTTCCCCGCCTGCATTTCCATCATCAACAGGGTTTTAGACTTATTACTCTCCCTCTCTCAAAACCCTAAAATTGAAAATCATGGAGTCTGTTGCTAATTTCACCAACCGCCACCACCTTCCCCTCACCCTCTACCACCGCCGTCCCTCTATCTCAAAGCCCCTTTCTTCCCTTTCCTTTACAACCCAATTTCCATCCTTAAAAATCTCATCTTTTTCATCACCCATCAGAGCTTCATTCTCTAATTCCTCTTCATCAATCCCTAATCACCAACAGAAACCCTCAATTTCTCCCCTCAAGACCACCCTCATAGCCGCGGTGACCGCCACTGCTGTCTTCCTCTCCCAATTAAACCTCAAACCCGTCCTTGCCGCCACTGCTGTCTCCGCGCCTCCACCTCCCGCGACGGTGGAATCAGAGTCTGCTGCAAACCCAGAATTGGATTCAGTAAATGTAGCCGACCCAGAGGAAGGGAAGTCAGAATCTGTTCCTAAGGAGTCAGAATCTGTTGTGACTGACACAGATTTTGATTCTGTTACCGACCCAGAAACGGAGAAGAATCTGGAGCAACGCATTGCTTCTAACCAGAAGGACATCGAATCCCTTCGAAACTTGATAGAAATTAATTTGAAAGACAAGAATCTCAAGGAGGCACTTGTGTTGCTCGACAAATTGCTGATTCTCGAGCCGAAGAATGAGGAATGGCCAATCCTGAAAGCGTATATCCACACCCAGACAGGCAATTACGAATTGTCCAAGAAAGTATTCAATGGAATCATATCGAAAGACCCTTTTCGGATTGAAGCTTATCATGGGCTCATAATGGTGGCTTCTCAAAAGGAATCGGAAAAGGATTTGATTGAAGCTGAGGAAAAGGTTAAGGATGGACTCAAGAAAGCTAAAATATCGAAGAAGAAATCATCAGAGAGGGAATTCAGTGTTTTGTTAGCGCAGGTTATGGTCATCAAGGGGGACTATGATGATGCATTGAGGATTTATAAGGATTTAATCAAGGAAGAGCCTAAGGATTTTCGGCCCTATTTGTGCCAAGGGATTATATTTACTTTGTTGAATAAAGATGTTGATGCAGAGGCGAGTTTTGAAAAGTATAGGACCCTTGTTCCTAAGGATCATCCTTACGAGGAGTATTTTGAGAATAATATGAGGGCAGCCAAGCTGTTTGTGCAGAAGGAGGGAAATGCGAAACCTTTTTCAGGAAGATGAAGAATTGAGGGAGTAGATGTATTAATGGTGGTTAGTTCGAGACATTCTGGGAGGTGGGCTTCATGTCTAACAAAGTAGGTACTGTACTGTTACCATGCACTTTGATAGTTGTTTCACAGTTTGCTGCCTTTATATTGTTCTGTTTGTGTGGTTGGGACTTGGGGTTGAGGAAATAATTATGTTAGTATACTATTTGAATTCATGTGGTTCGGGGAGACACTTTTTTGATAATTTAGGGAGGGCTAATGGCTAATCTTTTTGTTGAAATTGTATTATCTTACCGTGGTACTAATAATTTTGGCTCACCATGATTTAAGTTCATTATGGCACATTTTATACGTTGTTCTGTCTTTTTCATAACTACATAAGCAAACCCACCTTCATGAATTGAGAGTTGTTGGAGTGTGGAAAAAGCAGCTGCTATTTAGCATAGTCTCACTGGCAGTTCTTTGGGTGCTTGCTATTGGATTCGTTAAGTGATGGCATTGTAGTAGAAATAGAGATTGATTTAAATTGCCAAAAGGTTTCTGTATATGTTGGGAAGTTCCCTATATGTGCTAGAAAGTAGCTAGATTATCAGAAGATTCGTTTTAGGCACATTGGGTCTAATTAAATTAATCATTGTGTAACTGTGTTGAATGTCTATCTAAGGATGTTTTTCAGGTTGAATGTGGTTTGAGGAGGCAATGCACCTCTTTTGGTGTAGATGAGAAATGATTAATCTTATTCTTGAAATGGATATCTTACTACAATACTATATTGCAATTGTGCGATACACTCTTGTGTCCATGTCTTGTCATATGGATAGCCATCTATGCGGTGCCATCCTTATAAATGAACAAACTGCATATAAAATTTTGTATAGGAGATAGGAGGTGTGTTTTAGATATAGTGCTTGGTTGAGGCTGTGAAAAGTTCAATCATGGGATATCTCTTGTAGTTGTAAATGATATACTCCCTCAGTCCCATATGAAATTGCAAAAAAGAAAAAAAAACCGTCGAACACGGAAAATAAGGAGAAGTATATAATATTAAGGTGTTGTGAGTATGGATAGTGGGCATAGTTGCGAAAGGCTAGCGCCTCTCTCACCCGCCTCGCTTTTTTGGCGCATTTAGGGATCGACCGCCTTTTGGTTTTATGGCGGGCCGTTGTGCGCCTTTTAGGCCAGACGCGAGACCTTCTTGGTTATGGTGAGAGGCGTGAGAAGTCCGCCTTTGTCAAACGACATAATAGGTGTATGTGTAGTGTTAAAATAGGTCATTTTGTAGTTTTAGTTTTGATAATTTAACTTACCCAATGCGTTGTTTTGGGAACACATGAGCTAAAGATAGCTTGCGGCGTGCATGAAAAAGAAAGATAATTGTAATTTCTCTCTATCGATCAAAAGAAAACAAGTGCGATAAATAAAAAATTAGAACGACAACAAAAACAGTACAAATAGACAAAAACACTGCAAATAGCTTGCTTTTTTCTAATATTTAAAGGGAGGTTTGCATATTTTGATATGTTTACTGATTTGTTTTTTCGCTTTACTTTGAGTCTCATTTATCATTTGAAGTTTTAACTATATCTTATGTTTGTAATTAGGTATGGAATTATACATTTAAAATTATATATTCGAATTCATCTATTTTCATGCTTTTCAACGTCTACTTGTTTACTGATTTGAACATAACATGTGTTTTTTTGTCTTATAATTCTCACTTTTGGGTGTTTTAGTTGTGTTAAGTTGCTATTACATGTGAAATTGTGACCTCTGTATAATGCAAAATTCTTATTCTTAACATGTTTAAGTTTTGTTTAATAATATATTTTACATATATAAAACCGCCTCGCCATTCGCCTTTTCTAGGAACTTCTCGCCCACCTCTCGCCTTTCGCCTTTAACAACTATGATAGTGGGTAGAGATTATTAGTGGGGTAGGGAATCGTAAGTGAGTTAGTTGATGTGAGTATGACAAATGAATCTCATTGATTAAAAAATATTAAAAACTTTCCAATTTGGGCCTTTGCAATTTTAAGTGGGACACCTAAAATGGCTAATTTTGCAATTTGAAATAGGACGGAGGGAGTATTGGTGATTATCGAACTGTAGCCATCTGTGTTTGTAATCATGGTTCTGTTCATTTAGTATATTTCTGCTCGTTTAGATGTCTGAAAGAAGAGTGGGATTATCATCGCATTACCATTGATAGGAATCATAAGTTTTATTGTTCCAGATAGTTGAGGTTATAAATTTTCTCAGAGATCCATTAGGAGTTGTTAGTTGAGGAAAGAATATAGAAGGATACGAATACACCACAAAAAGGCATATGCTAAATTACTAGCCTTATGGGTTAGGAATGTGATACTCTCTCTTAGTAGGAAACTAAGAATCTCATTCATGGAGGCATGCGATTTATGCGTTCAACATAAGATAACCTAGTGGTATGTAGTAGATAAGCATCCCATTCCAAACTGCCATTATGTTCGCCTAAACTTAGCCTTGGAGCAGTTTTTTTTTTGGTGGTTCTGAGATTTGAAAAACTCTGGGTCGAATTACAAAATATTGGATTTTGGGGGTAATTTCATGTGTTACTAAGATATTTCAGTTTACATGTGAACTCATACTTTACATTCTGCAAATAGAATACCCTTTCGACAGTGAGAAAGGAAACTTTTGATTGGTGAAAACTAGTTTGGGATATGCGATTGTTAGAAATGGTTATTCATGTCTATTGTCTTGCATGTGCAACTTCTTAGTCCTATGGTGGACGGTAGGTTAATTTAGCTGGTAGTAGTGGCAATGGGAGCGTCTTTTTTCAGTGAAGCTATGAGTTTTCGTTATCCTCTACTGACCTTTTTTTCTCTTCGAGTACTAGTAGTGTTTTTTTTTTCTTCCATTAAGTCATTTATTTACTACTCTTTTTTCCTCGTATTTGCTGCTGTTAGAACCATACTATTGCTTTGGTGAAAAAATGCTTCTCCTTCAGTGAATACATTAACCAGAAGTCAAATAAGTTCCCTTTTGCTTAAGATGTAATGACCAAATTTAAACAAAACTTTTTGACCGTTGGTGATCAAGAAGCGGCTTCATCTTGGCTGCGACTTACATGATAATTAGTAGTAATAAGGGATTATGAACAGGGGTCCACATCTGTAAAGAGGTAGTCACCGTGATAATCAAACTCTGAACATCTTTGTTCTTGACCATGCCTTTGTTTCTTTAGCATTGACCCTGTTTGATAGATGAGAGGTACAATGGGGGACTTTAGGATTCTTGTTGTGTTTTCAATTCTAGTGCTTGGATGGTGATATGAAATTTTCGTACTCCCTCCATCCTGAAATGATCTTCTTACTTTTTTTAAGGTTAAGATTCTTATACTAATCAAGTTTATGCTATTTCCATAACTAGATTTACTCCCGTGCGATGCACGGATAGCTATTAACACATATTGATGAAAATTAATACAAATATAATAGGAAATAGGAATGTTTGTGTACATTGTAAAACACCTTTTTTAAAACTATATTATTAGTACAAATATCACATTGAATATCACTAAAAGAAATATATATTTAAGGAATAGGTAGTTTGTACGAAGCGTGTTTTATACGTAAATTCCGGCTATATTCAATAATAATCACATTTGACAGCCATTTTTCAATGCTATGAAATTGAACGCATATTTTTCATGTAAAAATATTTTTGTGTATCAACGTGATATGTGCGTAATTTGCTCGCTCACGTATCACTTAGGTTCGCCAACGATTGGGAAAGCGTAATAAATCTAGTTATAAGTCTGCACATATTTCTCTTCAACTGCAATTCAGAACTCTTGATTATAGTGATTATCCAAACAAACAAATTACATGAAATGAAATTTTCAAGTATCATCAATTTTGATTTTTGAGAACTTTTTTTGTTCTTGAACCGTATTCAACTTCTTCATCCCCGTTTGATTTTTACATATTTATTTACTATTTCTATTATATAATGCTATTTTTTTCCTTTAATTCCTTATAAATGTAGAGATTAATAATATGACATAGAAAAATAAGAAAATACAATAAACTATGAAGAAAGAAGTATATAATAATATACAAATATTAACAAAATTTAAAATTTATTCTAAATAATGATGAATCCTATGCGGGTTCGGGTTAAATGAGACTTAGAGCTTATCTCAAATCCACCCCAATCACACCAGTATTTAAAAGAAAATATTTTCAAACTCTTTTCATTAGACGCGGATCATTATGGTTTAGAGAGATTCAAAATTTTATCAACCCGTTTATAACTTACAAAATTCTTTAAATATGGCAATATAAAGTTGAAGTACATACTAACAATATTTTTCTAGAATTGGGCCAAAAAAAGCAATTTGATTTCAAGAACTTAAAAAATTTTTGTTACTTGAGACGGAAAATATATTTTCCCTTACGCTAAAGCACATAATAAAGCAATTTTTTGGGAAAAAAAGTAGTATTATTTTTTGGTTATTTATTTTGAGATGAAAGTAATATTAATTTTTGGCGATTTATTTTGAGTTGAAAGTAATATTTAGTTATTTTAGTTTTCAAAAAGACTTGAGCGCCGCAACTCATCCTTGGCCCGGCCCTGCAGAGGCCGTGGACTAATGCGGCCCGAACATGAAAATACCTGGTCCCAAGACGACCAAACAGCTTGACAAAGTCAACACACTCAAACTTAATTAAAATAATAATAATAAATATGAAAATTATTTTATGGTATATATATATATATATATATATATATATAGGTAGGTAGGTGCTCAAATGAAAAAAATAACGAAATGAGAATCGCAGGTAACCACTAGTATACACTTGTTTACGTAGATATTTACACTGTATACATATACAGCTTACCGTATATGTATACGTAATTATTTATCTAATGTTTATTTTTCTTTGGACATATAAAAAAATTAAACTTTTTAAGAGAAAACAATTCCTTCAATTCAAAATGAATATTACTTTCATCCCCTAATTAATACAAATTTCCATATTAAAAAAAAAAAAAAAAAATCTTCCTTTGCTTCAATGAATTTATTTGTCTCGAAAAATTAATATTTCTTTTTATGACACGACGACACGAACATTATAAACATTAATTTTTACAAAATAATAATACTTCTGTAAAAAATAAATTAATATATTCGTCCCAAGGAATATTTTATAAAATATTAATTAATATGTTTAAAAATTAATGTAAAATTTTGAAACGAAAGAAATAACATTACAAACATTAATTTATATTTAAAAAGGAAAATTATGATTATTATTATCATCATTTATAATAAAAATATATACTTCACACTTAATTAATTTGCAAAAAAAGATATTGAAAAAAAAAGAAAAATTAAGAAAGGGTAATTAAGAAATTTATATTTAAAAAATAGTGATTTTTTTTTTGTCCAAATTAAATGAAATTAGTCTCTAATTAAAGAGGAAAAAAATTATGAATTTTGGTATAAATTTTTTTTTCAAAAATTTTTTTTTTTTATAAAATAATTGAGGTCGAAAAAATGGGATGAAAAAAAAAATTCCAAAATAAACCACCCAATCATAGTGACACGTGGCGAGGCTTTAAAAAAAAAAAAAAAAAAAACAAGCTCGTGGTCACGCTGTCGTGCCTGGCGCTGCCAGACGCACGCGCCCAACCCAAGCTTAACACGTGGCTCTTCCGCCTTGGTAATTGCCTTTTTGCCATCGCGTGAAATGACTAAAATACCCCTGGTTTTTGGGGGGAAAGCAAGACGATCTTGCTTTTATATTAGTATAGATTTTAAGGTTGTCTAGGCACATTGCTGAGTTGCAACTTACCACGTGATATTGATTGTTATTACGAATTATAAATTAATTTGATTATCCTAATGAACATCAAAAAATTGTTATTGATAATATATATAAGAGTGTATGAATAACAAGTTTTAAATTTTCATTAGTATAATCAAATTAAATTGATTTTACTGCACAAATATAAAAAGTGGGGAGATCATTTCGGGACAACAGAAGTGGAAGTATAACAGAAAATTTTGGGGGAAACTTGTTTCTCCAAAGTTATAAAAAGTCTTGTTTTTAAATATATCGACTTGGTGTTTTAAAATCTAAACCCACTGTTTTAAGGACTAAACTCGCTATTTTATTTTCTAGCTTAAACTCACTGTTTTAACGCATAAACTCACTATTTTATTTTCTAGGTATTTTAAGGCCTAAACTCAATGTTCTAAAGTATAAACTCTATATTTTTAAGAATGAAAAGTGAGTTTTTTATAACTTATTTATGGAGAAACAGTTTCTCCTAAAACTTACTCGAAGTATAATGCAGTTTGGTTCTCAGGCTGCTCACCATTAAATACTCATTTGGCCGTAGAACTTAGAAGTGGAGTGAACCCCACACAAACAGAAATGTCAAATTCTCTTGTAGCATCAGTTCGCCCTTTATTGGTGATCAAAAATTGTGGATGGGCATTTGAGTTTCATAGAGCCATGAAGAAGTCCAGGTCTATATTTTTTTCCTTCTTTTTTGGGCTTAAATCATTGTGCAAACATGCCATCATTTTTTTGAATGTAGCACGAGCCTTTAGCTGAAGCAAGTGAAAACTTGTTCTTGGTTTTCATGGCTTGGCTTTATCTCTAAGCTTGTAAAACAGGCGGGCTCAAATCCGTGCTTTGAACGGTCTTGAATACTTGCTCAATCTGCTCGATCTGAGGTTGGCTTGTACTTCCATCTTTAGTTCACTAATCTATTTTGAGATGCATTCTCCGTCTCATAATAAATCTCACACTTTTTCTTTTTAGTATGTATCTGATGAAAAAGTATTGTAAATCAGGTGATGGAGTAGAAAAAGTGTAGGTAAATAAAAAAGATGGCTACAATCCAAGATGACATGGGCTTAGTGGGCACACTTAAAAAAAAATATTGTAAATCAGGTGATGGAGTAGAAAAAAAAAAAAAAAAAAAACAGTTTATCCATAAAGTTATTGATAAATCGGTTTCAAAATCACGAGCAACTGTAATACTATAGTAGCAGAATAAGTTAGTCCCCGTGTTCCAAAATACTTGCAGTCATGATACTTGCAATTTTGAATTTTTTTCATAAAATTTCAACACAATTTGCCTAAATTACCCTTATTCATGATTAGGTGGTTAAGTGTAAAAGCATTTAATTGTATAGATACTTGTTGGACAGAACGTGGACACGTGACGACAGGATGTGGGCACGTCATGCGATCGCGCGATCACTCTAACAAGAGCGCGAACGCTCCTTTTGTACAGAAGAATGGCGCGATCGCGCGCCCTGCCCCGTGCGACCGTGCCCTTGTAGTTTAGCGACAAAGCAGAGAAGGATTCTCCAGATTTGAGAAATATTATGTTTTCTTTGTTATGGTAGAAGTTTGTATAGTAGGAGATCATATAGTTTGAGTAGGAGATTGTGTAAAATACTTTCCTAGTTTTACATAAACTAGGACTCTCAATACTTTGTATATATATATATGGCTTGTACAGGAGAAAATAAATCAGATGAAAAGAATTATATTCCTTCTCTCTTTCTCAGTTTCAACTTGGTATGAGCCTGGTTCTAGGTTGTAACCACGCCATGTCTGCAGTCGAAGGAAGTGAGAAGAACGAAAAGTCGAAGGAAGTGAGAAGAACGAAAGAAGGTCACTCTATTTTCTTTCGTCAAGTGATAACCCTGGAATGGTTTCTCACCCATGTTCAGTTGAAAGGGGAGAACTACGAAGAATGACAGAGAGTTTTCAAGGGGTGTTAGAGGGCCTTCACGAAAATCGGCTTCATTGATGGAACAATCCAACGACCAACCAAAGTAGATGGATTGGAGCTTTGGCAGACATTGAATTTGATGGCGGTGTCTTGGATTTTTAACACCATCGAGCTGAACCTTCGTTCCACCGTGACGTATGTTGACGAGGCGAAGATGATGTGTGACGATTTGCAACCAAGATTTTCAGTGGGGAATGGACCAGGGTTCAACAACTGAAATCTGACCTAGCTAATTGTAAACAACAGAAAGGGGAGAGCGTGGCCACGTACTATGGTCGCGTGAAGAAATTGTGGGATGATCTCAATGACTTTCCCAGCGTGCTTTTGTGCAGGATGCAGGTGCAATATCAGTGCAACGTTAGTTTAGCGTCGTGAATAAAAAAAGGGTTCATCAGTTTGGTATGGTCTTGAAACATTGAAGTTTGAGAATGCGAAATCAAACATTCTTAACACCGAATCCCTGCCTAATGTGAGCAAAGCATACGCAATGGTTATAAAGGAAGAACGTGTTCAAGAAACCGTGCAGGAGGAACACCCTGAACCAATGAGTTTTGTAGCTCGAGTTGGTGGAGGGACTCGTGGTTCAGGGGGGAACGAAGAGATCTGCATAGTGTCACTTGCTTCCACTGCAAGAAGAAAGGACATAAAGTGGATGTGTGCTTCAAGCTTGTTGGGTATCCCGAGTGGTGGGAAGAGCAACGCTTGCGGAATCAGAAGACAAAAGGTACTCAAAGCTCGAATTCTTCGACAGGGAATAAGGGTCGTAATGGGTTCAATGCCAAGGCTAACACGGTGCAGGTTGGTGGAGAACATATGTCTGAAATGACTGATGAAAAAAGGGCCAACCTTCTCAATCTCTCTAACGAGGAATGGAGTCTATTCAGAAATTATGTGCAAGTACGTGGCAAATCAGAGGATCGTTTGAATGGTAAGACTGTAAATGAAATTTGGCTCGTTGATAGTGTAGCTAACCGACATATCACCGTCAACATAAAATTGCTTCTTAATGTTCGCAATATTGAAGGCACTCGTATTGGTCTGTCTGATGGAAAATATATCTTGGCCACAAAGGAGGGGGAAGTGAAAATAAACCCTAAAATGGTGTTGAAAAATGTGTTATATGCCCTGTTGTTTAATTGCAATCTTCCTGTTTCTCAATTGATAAAAGAATCAAATAATTTAGTTCACTTTATTGACAAATTTTGTGTTATACAGGAACAAGCCTCGAGGACGTTGACTGGTGCGGGTGAACAAAATAAGTGGCTATATTACTTGAAGGAATCGGGTGAGGAAGCACAAGTCAAATATGCAAAGAGTGTTGGCAAACATCAGTTGTGGCACCAAAGGTTGGGACACCATTCAAGTGACATAGTTAATTTATTGTCTTTTCTTATTAATAGTAGTCGTAGTAAAGGTGTTTGCGAGATTTGTTGTCAAGCAAAACAAACCAGGGATGAGTTTTTAGTCAGCGAGAATAATGTTATTGAACCTTTTGAATTGATTCATTGTGATATTTAGGGTGATTATAGAACGCCTACTTCTTGTGTTGTAAGGCATTTTTTAACTATTGTGGATGATTGTTCTCGTGTTGTATGGGTATACTTGATGAGTACAAAAGATGATGCTACGCGTCTTTTGAAAAAGTATTTGATCATGATAGAGCGTCAGTTTGAGAAAAAGGTTAAAGTAATACACACTAATAATGGGATAGAGTACTTGTCTAGATAAATACTCTGCGAAAAATGGGATCATGCACCACACTACGTGCATACGCACATCCCAACAGAACGGAAGGACGAAAACATAGGCACATCTTAAATGTAGCTCGGACATTACATTTTCAAGCTAGTTTACCAATTAAATTATGGGGGAATGTGTTTTGTCTGCTCGCTACCTAATTAATAGGAATTCATCAAATTTGTTGTCAGGAAAAACTCCCTATAAGATTCTATTTGGTAAATTGCCTTCATATAAAAATATTTATGTGTTTGAATCTTTGTGTTATGATCATTTTTCCCGAATAGACAATGATAAATTTGGCAGTCGTAGAAGGCGGTGTGTTTTCTTGGGGTATCCATTTGGCAAGGAAGGATGGCTATTGTATGACTTACTCCCTCCGTCCCGCTACAAATGAGACACTTACTGTTTACGCGTAAATTAAGAAAAAAAAATAATGGAGAAAATGTTGTGAGCATGAAAAATGAGGTTGGAAAGAGAAAGTATGGTAGGAAATAGTTATTTGATTGGTGTTGTGAGTATAAAAGTAAAGTTGGGGAGAGAATTAGTGGGTGAAATGGTAAATATTCTTTGCCATTTTAGGAAATGTGTGATTTGTAGTGGGACGCCCAATGAGGAAAGTGTGTGATTTGTAGCGGGATGGAGGGAGTAGATAATAACCAATATTTTGTGTCACGTGATGTTGTTTTTGATGAAAACAAGTTTTCGTTTGCCAAAAATGTTGTATCACACCCTCCAGCTGACCTTACATGGGAACCAAACACATTGGTCAGTGATTATGACGACAGTGACGGTAGGCACATTGACACACTACCGGTGCTTGAGCATCCGGCTGTGGAAACACCTGACTCACCTCCTGACAATACATTACTGACTGAACAGGAAACTGAAGTTGAAAATTTGGGTCGAGGTCATCGTCATAAGACACCTTCGACACGGTATAACTCTGATGTTTATGAGTTGGGTTCGCCAAACACAAACGTTGCTCAGGTTATCCCCTTAGTCTGTTCATCACGCCATTCTACGCCCTCAAGTACTTCCTATCCTCTATCACATTTTGTCAATTGAACTAATTTTTTTTGTGGCATATCGATCTTTTCTAGCTGCTGTGGATGCAGGCAGTGAACCGACCCATTTTGCCGACGCAGTCAGATCACCACAATGTCGAGAAACATTCATAAGGAACTCTCAACACTTGATCAGAATGGAACATGGGAACTCGTTGATGAACCTCTTGGGAAGAAAGTCATCAGGAGTAAATGGGTTTATAAGATAAAATAAAAGGCGGACGGTTTAATTGAACGATACAAGGCTCGATTGGTCATCTTGGGAAATCGCCAAGTCGAAAGGATCGACTATAATGAGTCTTTTGCTCCTACCGTGAAGATGGTTACGGTCCGAATTTTCTTGCTCTTGTTGCGGTACAAAAATGGGACCTTCATCAAATGGATGTCCACAATGCATTTTTGCACGGGGATCTTAGTTAATAGGTGTATATGCGGATTATACCAGGATACCACACAACTCAGCCCGGTAAAGTTTGTAAACTTCGCAAATCGCTGTATGGACTTAGACAGTCACCTAGATGTTGGTTTGCGAAACTTTCCACTGCCTTGACAAAATATGGGTTCGTCCAATCTACTTCAGGCTACTCCCTCTTTTCTCTTCAGAAGTCGGGCTATGAGTTGCATGTCATGTACGTTGATAACTTGGTGATTGTGGGAGTGATTCCAACGCGATTACTCGGTTCAAGTCCTACATTAGTCGTTGCTTTCATATGAATGATTTGGGCCGCTTAAAGTATTTTTTGGGGCTCGAAGTAGCTCGTCACCCTTATGGGATTTTCTTATCCCAACGAAAGTATGCCCTAGACATACTATCTGACACTGGTCTCACAGTTGCTCGGCCAACGTCCACTCCAATTGAACAGAATCATCGGCTTGGGATTGTTGAAGATGACGACATGGAAGATCCTCAGCCCTACAGACGGCTTGTTGACCGACTTATTTATCTCTCTATCACGCGGCCAAAGCTCAGTTATTGTGTGCATACTCTTGGACATTTTATGGCCCATCTAAAGCATTCTCATTGGAAATCTGCAATTTGTGTTGTTCGCTATCTTAAACATAGTCTTGGACAGGGAATTAAGTTACGGGCCGACTCCAATCTTCAGCTTCGTGCTTTTTGTAACTCAGGCTGGGCAAGTTGTCCACTTACCCGACGATCTCTTACGACATACTTTGTGTTCCTAGGAAACTCGAATGTTTCCTGGAAGATCAAAAAGCAACACACTGTTTCACGCTCCTCGGCTGAAGCCGAATATCGGTCCATGGCCAATATTACGTGTGAGTTGAAATGGTTGTGTGGTTTGCTTCTTTCTTTTGGTGTGAAACATGAGACTCCAATGACTATTTATTGTGATAGTCAATTAGCTCATCATATTGCCTGAAATCCAATTTCTCATGAACGAACCAAGCATATTAAAGTAGATTGTCATCTTGTTCGTGATGCAGTTCAATCAGGTCTTATTACACCTAAATTTGTTTCCACAACTTCTCAACTTGCGGACATCCTCACCAAAGCTTTAGGTGTTAGACAGTTTAACACATTACTTGGCATGTTGGGCATTTGCGACCTTCACGCTCCAACTTGAGGGGGTGTTGGACAGAACGTGGGCACGTGACGGGCAGGACGTGAGAAGGTCATGCGATCGTGCGATCACTCTAACAAGAGCGCGATCACTCATTTTGTACAAAAGAATGTCACGATCGCGCGCCCTGACCAGTGCGACCGCACCCTTTTAGTTTAGCGGCAGATCAGAGAAGGATTCTCCAAATTTGAGAAATATTATGTTTTCATTGTTATGGTAAGAGTTTGTATAGCAGGAGATCATATAGTTTGAGTAGGAGATTGTGTAGAAACTTTTCTAGTTTTACATAGACTACTGGAACTCTCAATACTTTGTATATATATATATATATATATATATATATATATATATATATATATATATATATATATATATATATATATATATATATATATATATATAAAATAAATCAGATGAAAAGAATTATATTCCTTCTCTCTTTCTAAGTTTCAACTATACTTATATAAATGATAATTTAGTATTTTTGATATGTATTGATTGTTTTTTTTAATGCGTACAAAAAATTCTAAAATTACAAATATTTTGAGAAAAAACTAACAAAATTTTAAGTACAAAATGAGTTGAAACTATTAGATTGGAAATTGTGATCGTAGATTCCAATATTCATTACATTAAGTACTATTCAATCAAATAATGATAAATAGTTTTGAATCCAAAATTTTATTAGCTTTTCTTTTTGTCCCTATTGCTCTAAAATCTAGCATTGCTCCAAAATAATTGGAATAGTAAGAAAGGTCTTCCGGATGCTTTAAGCTGCTACCGAGGAGGGCTTTTAATTAGTCAAATGGCGGATTTCAAATTGGTTTAAATACTTGTTGTTTTAGTACTTTTTACACGTATTAAAAAAAGTAATTAATATATATTAAATAAATTAAATTATTTTTAAATATTTTAAGTATTTTGTCAATTAAATGCTTTTAAAATGACAATTTTCTAACCATAAATAAGTATAGTTCAGAAAAAATGTGTAAAAGTTTTATGAAAAATTATAAAATTGCAAGTATTTTGGGACAAAAATTCTCTCATTTTTCCTAATACTACAAGTATTTTGGGACGGAGGGAGTACTAAACTTTAAGTTTTTGCTAATAAATTTGTGTTTTATTTTGAAACCAAAATACTGACTTTTTTAATAGTTTAGGAATAATTTTTATTTTTATTTTTAATTTGTGGTGAAATATATGTTAAAATTAAGTAATCAAAGTTTTTTTCTTATATAAAAGACAACATCAAACAAAAAAGGTTGTGGACCACTTGGTCTTTATGGACCCAACCCAGGCCTCTTAATTTCCTTGATTGGCTTGACTGCTTTGATATTTTATATTATAGGCAAGTTCACATGAGTACTGTTTGCATTCATTTTATGTTGCCTAGATAGATGGGGCAATGCTAATGAAAAAACAATCATTTTGTTGGAGTACCAATAATGCCTTACATTGGAAACCTAAGGTTGTTGTAGTCAACCCCTACAATAACACAACAAATGCCAAGGTTCAATAGATTGTCAAAATTTCCCCTTAATTTAAGGTCATTATACAACCAATTTTCAATGAACTTATAGTTGTCAGAAAAAAAATAAGCTTCGACTCGAGTAGCATCAGATATACGATTTTCTTTTTTCAGTAAAAGTCATGTCGACTGTTTTCAGAATGTAGTTAAATGAAAAGGGAAATCATTTCAAAAATGTTCGTATTATTTCAAATTCAGCGGCAGGTTGTATTCCGGATGTTTGAATAGCCTGAAAAAGATGAGCAGACACGTAAACTAAGTCGGGAATTCACCGGAGAATGCCGTACGGCGTGAGAGTAAATATTTGTGTGATATAAATAGCAAATCAATTGACAAAAGTTGAGAGTCAAAAGATGCGTTCACCCGAATTATGTGAATTATGTCTTGTATTTATAGGTGTATGATATAAAGTTCGTCCTTATATATGAAGTTATTTAAAAGCAAGGCTATAATCCTATTTGGATTATAACTTACCACAATCCTTGTTTAAGTAGGATTAGATAAGTGCCTTCTATACGTATGCATTGGAGGCATGCTCTTCGACATGTGATGTTGGTCGACATGTTGAATGCCGAGAAAGTGTAGGAGCAAGGATAGGGAAGCCCATTTCCTTGCCTTGATGATGACTTGAGGCCCACGTCGGCCTTTGTAGGTGCCTTATCAGCATACATGAGTGCCTTGATCGGCATAGGTCATTTTTATGCCTTAGTCGTTTTATTCACTCTGATATATCTAGGTCGACATAGTGGGAAATGACGAGTAGTAATGACGAGCATAGATAGGAAAGCCCACTGCCTATGTCGTATTTGAGACTTGTATGGATTATATTTTTGATCCCAGTCTATTGGGCCTTGCTCGGTTATCACCCACGTTTGTAACTCGGCTTATACCGTTCAATGGCTCCCGACTTCCTAGCTCGGCTATGCCGAGAAGGATGTGGTGCTCGACCTCGGCTTAAACGGATACGAACGGGTTATTTCAAATTTTGAGGCATAATCAATTATCCGCCGGTTACTTGGACATTGATGGGCACGGATATCAATGACGAGACATTCTCCTTGGGAACCTGCTAGAACAATAATTGTGGAGAAGGATACGACACCTTAACCCGGTTTTTGACCTATACCCGTTTATATATGGGTATAAAAGCCAAAATTCATTCTATTTGCAATCTTTTATCACTATTCAACTTGGAGAGAGACATATAAGCTTCGATAACCCGCATATTTGTTTTCTGAGTTCTTAATTTCTTTGCCAATTGCTGGGATTCGTGCTTGATTCCTTCGAGTCTCTCATCAACAAAGTTCATACCAGGAATAATTTCTTCTTAATCTCCTTATTTTTTTGCACATTTCTAGGTTTTTGGTTCCTGTTCTTCGTGTGTTTGCTCAAACCGCCATTGTTGGTGTTCTTGAAGCTTTTCTTGAGCCTTTCTTGTGTCTCCCTCGTTCCTTGAAATGACTCGTACTTAGATAAGTAACCCAAATATTTTGTACTGCTACCACACTCAAAACCTTAGGATCTACCAAAGGATTGATGGTCCATGGATGATGTTAAGTCTGAATGAAATCGGGGAGATATTCACGAGGTATCAATCTTCTAGAACCGACGTGCATTACCCTAGTCAGTTTAGGATCGACCGACTTGATGTATATTCCCCAAATGTTGTGTTGTTCCACGGTTGGACTGAGATCCTTGATCATATCAACCTTTATTACCTGAAGTCTGACCATTTGGAGCGTCCTCTGATGGGTAAGATTCCCTCCTCGGCTTTAATTAATAG
This sequence comes from Adenophora triphylla var. japonica, assembly GCA_022495995.1. NCBI lineage: Eukaryota > Viridiplantae > Streptophyta > Magnoliopsida > Asterales > Campanulaceae > Adenophora > Adenophora triphylla. The sequence goes on along the minus strand of JAFEMH010003301.1, from coordinate 202,890 downwards.
GACGAGGAGGGATACCCTTCCTCATCCTTGTCCTTCATTTTGCCTTAGCCCAAGTTTTGATCTTTGCTTTTCTGTGCTCATGCAGCTATGACGGGAAGAGGGAGTAACACTGCTCGTCCTACTGGTCCCTCGACTTCTGGAAGGATCGTGGATGCTTTTGTCAAGGGAGCCCATGCTGGGGGCCGGGTGAGAGGACGAGGTAGGTGAAGCCTTCTAGTCTTTAAGAGTATGGCTCTAACATGCTATCCTTCAGATTCATCTTCTAGAAGGTGTAATAGTATAGAATGTCCCTGTAGGCCCCCGAGTCTATGAGGAGCCTTTCAGATTCACAGTTATCAATCCTGCCTTTGATTACAAGGGGTTTTTCTCGAGCTGCGCGGCTTCCAGCTAACTTTGTAACGACCCTAAACCTAGGCACCTATTTTGGTATCATATTATATGCCTTTTATATTAATTGTTGACTTTATGTGCTTAATTTATGTCTTTGATTTTTATGAAAATTTAATATAGTTATGAGATAATCTTAAAGCCTTAGGATTAAATGGAAATAGATTAAAGTATTTTGTGGAAGAATAATAATTAAAAATCAATAAATTATTTTAAGAAGTATGGTGGAATTATAATAAAATAAATAAATAAAATAGTATGAGTAGTTAAGGTGTCTTGTGTAAAGGAGAATAGTAGAGGAATTAGTTGCCTTTTCTAGATCTTAGAGGACCTAGGGGTATTTTGTTGAAAGACTTCAATTAATGAAGTGTGGGGGGGCCATTCCCTTCTTTACTCCCCATCATCCCTTGAATCAAGGCTTTCCCCATATCCTTTCCATTCTATTTAATCATCTTCTTCCCCTCACCATCTTCTTCATTCTTCCTTAATCATTTCCATGGAAAGCCTCCTTCTCTTTGTTTCTTTCTAAAAATAATAATAAATGCAATTTCTCTCCATTTGGCAAATCAATTGTACTTCCGTGTTCGGGGTGAAGAGGGGAGCACATTGAGCTAAGAAGATCCTTAATCCACTTCATAATTGCTAGGTGAGTTATTATGACTTCTTTCTAAATATTGCACCTTTTATGTGTAAATGAATGTTTTATGAAAAGAAAAGTATATTGTATTTTTAATAGGGTTATTTGAGTAAGATGATTATTCAAGATTTAATTGATTTTAGTTAATAGTAGATGAGGGTTTAAGTTGAAGGAATGAGGATATAATGGGAGTAATAGGTTAATGACTTGAATGGGGTTATTATGATTTTCTCTTCTAAGTAATGTTCATGAATTTTTGGTGTTGTTATTATTATTAAAAATGGTTATTAGATGCTTTGGAAACCTTCTTGTAGTTAAGAAATTGGTTTATGTTATAGTATGATGTGTTGTTTAAGGAAGATGATCAATAGTGTAAGAAAATGGATTAAGTTAGATTAAGAAGGTTAAACTTGAATTATGGTAGTGAAATGGGTGGAGAATCAAGTGGTAAATGATCTAGGGTTTTGTTATTTGGGAATTAAATGATTTAAAATGAGGTTTGTAAAGTTAGAAAATCCTTTTAGTATTTTTAAGAAAGATTATTAAAAGGGAAAAGAAAATATGTGGAAAAGAGTTATAAATTTCGAAGTGCTGAAATGTTCCTTGGGCGGTCGCCCATAGGCCCGAGCGGCCGCCCACCCCCTTAAACATCAAACCCTTTACCCTTGCTTGGGCGGTCGCCCATAGTGACTTGGGCGATCGCCCATGTCACCGTAAATTCCTCGCTTTTCTTTCTTGCTGATTTTCACCAATAACCTCGTGGCTTGAATCCCAACCATTATAAATTAGTGGAAACCTAATCTACTTCGGAGATGAATTAATCCTTTTTAACCTAAGTTAAAGTAGAATACCTTGGCTAGGCCATGAGGTCTTATTTGGTCAAAATGGAATTGTTGGAAGTAGGTCTTGCACTTTTATGAATATTATTCAAGGTTGAGTAATGACTTAGTAAGAATGGTTTATGGCTTAGGGTGGCCTTACTTGCTCCCATACCTTGGTGATTAGATAAACGGTGTAGAGATTTAATCACACTATTGTGTCAAGTTAGGAATGTATATGTGTTACATCAATATATTGTATCCCAATTGTGGATTATTTGGTATATGGTTGTATTGTATCCCAAGTGTGGATTATTTGGCTTGTTGTTTCATTATATCCCAAGTGTGGATTATTTGACACGTTGTTATGTTATTCCAATGTGTGGATATGCTTGCTATGTGGTTGCATGGTTATCCCATTTGTGGATTTATTTGTTATCATTCATATTTATTGATGATACTATGCATAGTGTATTAAATGATTGTTGCACTATGGTATTGATTGCATGAGTATACATTACCATGTTATTATATGATTATCCCTTTTTGTGGATTATGTTTCAAGTATCTATATTGTGCTTGAACATGTTGATATTCGGGGGTATAATGGAATCCAATCAATTATGGATTTGTTCTATAAGTGATCAAGGTTCATCATACTGGGACCGTCCCCTCTCGTGGCCACGAGTGGGTGTGCTAACGATCGTATTGACCCAAAAGGCTTTGCTGCACTGTTGCGATTGGTGTACGGGGAAATGCTTCGTATTAAGCCTAAAGCTTTACAGTTAGCGATCTTATTGTTGGATACTCTATTATAGGTATCTTTTCTTATATGGATCTCTGGAGTATGAGTCCTATAAGAGGTGAATGTGCTGGAGGCAATTCACCAAAGAGTGGAGTTTTACTCCCACGTTGTACGACTTATGGTTCGGACGGGAAAAGGTAAAATGAGGTAACGTAAGGTGTTTACCGCTTTATAATGTGTTATGTGCTACCATGCTATGTGTTGCATCTTGTTTGGCATCTTGCCGCATTCATAATAGCTCATTGAGATTTATTCTCACCCCTTCCCTTTACCGTTTTAGATTGGCCGAGACAGTGACTCGGAACCAAATGAGGCCGGGGTTAAATTGTGGACTTTTGCTTTTGGAGACTTGTCAGGTTAAGTGTATAAGTTGGTTGTCTGTGTGTATTTATTTAGTAAAACTCTTTTGAGAAGATGTGTATAAACTCTTTTGTAAAACAAAGTTAAGTATGAGTTTCGATGTAAGAAATCATTTTATGGTTTATCGAAGTTGTGGAATGGTGATATTATTAGTTGGTTTAATTTGGTATTTGAAAATGGATTTTCTTTTAAAAGGAAAATAAAAGTTTTTAAAATTTAGAGAGGAGATTTCCTAGTTGGGCTCCTCAAGCTCGGGATACGCTTAGGTCCCGGGTTGGGGTGCTCACAGTTGGTATCAGAGCTTAGTTTAGAGGTCAAGGGTAGATGTCTAAACTAAGGGGAAATGTGTGGTAATTGACGCCGAGTGTTTAGTGCAGGAGTTTATTCTAATGGCTGGAAACAATGATGACCAGCGAAAGGTTCTAGGAAATGAAGGATGTTTAAATTGTAGCCTCACCATTATGGTATTTTAGTAATGAATTCAAATGGTTTTTGGGATTGAATTTGAGAAATGTTACAGGTGGGTTGGTGCATTTTACTTGGGTTGAAAATTGTTAAATTAGTTGAGATGTGGTATAGTGAAGTCTTGGTATAGTATTGATGTTAAGAAAAATGATTTAAATATGTGGTATTATTTAGGGTTCCTTTTCATGAAGTTGTTTAAGTTGTAAAGTTGTTGTTATATGTGATGTACAATGCTATCATTACCGTATAAATGATTTTTGATAAGTTTGACAATTTGTTTGGTTGTTGGAATAATGAGAAAGGGGTTTGAAAATGAGTAGAGTGATGGTTTGATCAAATATAGGTTGGTAATTGAAAGAGTATTATAAAGGTTAACATATGGTGGAGAGAGTATTGTTGGGTGATTTGTGATGTGTAAAAATAATGAAAATAACTTAGGTAGTGGGTGAATGAATATGACAACTAGTGATAATAAGATATGATTTAATGTGGGAAGATAGAGTAATAGGGTTATAGGACTTGGAGACAGTATGTGGTATCATTTGAGAACTTTATGCTTAAAATTGACTAAGTGGTATAGTTGTTGTTGAATTGTGGTCTTATATAGTATATGATGTATTAGGTGATATACATGGTGATTGTAGTGGTTAGTCAATTAAAAAGGGCTTTAGAAATAAACAGAAAAGGGTGGTTTTGGAATGAATGTGGTAAGGTTGATATTCAAAGTTATTGGGAATTATGTATCCATTTTAGTTAAGTTATAATGATCATGAAAGGATTTGAAGAAAGATTTAATAATAGCAATATTGTCTAGAGTAAAATGGTGTTGTAAAGTAAAGGCCTATGATCGAGTATGTGTTTCGGTTCCAGGAGAGATAGATCCCTCAAGGGTCACTAGAGGTAAAATTCCCTGTCTCAGAAGTTAGGGGTTATATTTTATTGATCTTGTTTCATATCATTATGTGTGGCATAGCATGTTACTTTTATGTGGCATACATTACTTGAGAAATTGTTTTATTGTTAGAGGATTCTGCTCCTATGAGAGAATACCTCGAATCTTCTTTGGTTTACCACAGTGGTGATGTGGTTATATTTGGGCACGTATTGCCAGTTTATGTGTTATGATTACCGATGTGTAATTATGAGATATACTTGACCTAGATGGGTAAGTAGTTGTTGTGCATTGGTAGACTATCATAAGAAGTGAGTCTCCTTTTCTATACCTAAATTGATTATATTGGTATTTGATATAGATAAACCTTTATATGGTATTCTTGTTATATAAGCATTAAAGACAGAAAGTTTGGATTAAAAGTGTGAAGGGTAATTAGTATGTGTTAGACTTGCATAAGAAGTCCTTCCGGAAAATTTTCGTGCTTGTTGTGAGTAGATGGTATTGGTGCTTCCATCGAGGTATCTCATGTGTTGGTTATGGGTATGATAAGCAGAATTTTAAGCCTTATTTTGATGGCTTTATGGTAATTAGAATTGAGGGTCTCTTTGTTAATTAAAGTTTCGAGAGGATCATGAAAATCATTGGAGGATAGGGTTAATAATCCTTGGTGAGAAGTCCTTGTATGCAAAGTTTAGCTAGTGTGAATTGGCTCGAGAAGTTTCCAAAATTTTGGGTTCTAAAGTCTTAAGCTTGGAAGTTCCCTAGATCTTACGAGGATTGTGTTCGTGATCCTTGGGGTTAGCAAGTGCTACCGAAGGAAATTTTAAGGAATTCTTGAAAAATGAAAGATCGTTGCTTTAATTAATTCTAAAGGATGAATAAATGGTGTGGGATGCAATAAGTATGAATTATATTGATAGAGATGGAGAATAGATTGGCTACAGATTCGATCCCTATCTTACTTAATGAATGTAAGGACTTTGTGAAATTTTGAGTGCGTATTAAAGGAGAATTAGATGGTGATATTATGAGAATTGGGAAAGTAATAGCGTATGCTTCGAGGAAGTTGGCTTAGATAAACCGAAATTTTCTTACCCTCTACTCGAGAGTGGCTGCAATTGTTTTATGTGAGGGCCTTATCTTTTTGAAGCTCTCTTGTGGAATTTGTTACCAATCCTAAGAGTTGGAGGATTTAGTTACTTAAAAGGAAGAGATTAGAAGACTATCTAGATTCTGAAAATAGGTTGTGTGTGGTATGATGGACCTCCTTTCCAGTTGAGAAGTTAGCTAACCTTAGCAAGTTTATGTAATAACAGTTTTTAGTTTAGCATTGAAGTGGTACTGTGTGAAGCTTGGTATGGAAAAATCATTTGTATGATCCTTCGTGCGTATGGAATTCTGTAATTAAGGATGCTTAAACAAATTTGAATTATGTAAGGAAAAGCGTTGAGAGTTATTAGGATTTCAATTCCGGGATTTAATTCTAGAGTGTTTGGATTGGGAGAATGTACATAAGAATCATGACTTTGAGGAAACTATTGGAAGGTGGTAAATTGAAATGTTTAGGAAAGTACCCTTTGTTATGGATCATTAAGGTAATCAAATTTAAAATTCGGGACGAATTTTCTTTAAGGGGGAGTGAATGTAACGACCCTAAACCTAGGCACCTATTTTGGTATCATATTATATGCCTTTTATATTAATTGTTGACTTTATGTGCTTAATTTATGTCTTTGATTTTTATGATAATTTAATATAGTTATGAGATAATCTTAAAGCCTTAGGATTAAATGGAAATAGATTAAAGTATTTTGTGGAAGAATAATAATTAAAAATCAATAAATTATTTTAAGAAGTATGGTGGAATTATAATAAAATAAATAAATAAAATAGTATGAGTAGTTAAGGTGTCTTGTGTAAAGGAGAATAGTAGAGGAATTAGTTGCCTTTTCTAGATCTTGGAGGACCTAGGGGTATTTTGTTGAAAGACTTCAATTAATGAAGTGTGGGGGGCCATTCCCTTCTTTACTCCCCATCATCCCTTGAATCAAGGCTTTCCCCATATCCTTTCCATTCTATTTAATCATCTTCTTCCCCTCACCATCTTCTTCATTCTTCCTTAATCATTTCCATGGAAAGCCTCCTTCTCTTTGTTTCTTTCTAAAAATAATAATAAATGCAATTCCTCTCCATTTGGCAAATCAATTGTACTTCCGTGTTCGGGGTGAAGAGGGGAGCACATTGAGCTAAGAAGATCCTTAATCCACTTCATAATTGCTAGGTGAGTTATTATGACTTCTTTCTAAATATTGCACCTTTTATGTGTAAATGAATGTTTTATGAAAAGAAAAGTATATTGTATTTTTAATAGGGTTATTTGAGTAAGATGATTATTCAAGATTTAATTGATTTTAGTTAATAGTAGATGAGGGTTTAAGTTGAAGGAATGAGGATATAATGGGAGTAATAGGTTAATGACTTGAATGGGGTTATTATGATTTTCTCTTCTAAGTAATGTTCATGAATTTTTGGTGTTGTTATTATTATTAAAATGGTTATTAGATGCTTTGGAAACCTTCTTGTAGTTAAGAAATTGGTTTATGTTATAGTATGATGTGTTGTTTAAGGAAGATGATCAATAGTGTAAGAAAATGGATTAAGTTAGATTAAGAAGGTTAAACTTGAATTATGGTAGTGAAATGGGTGGAGAATCAAGTGGTAAATGATCTAGGGTTTTGTTATTTGGGAATTAAATGATTTAAAATGAGGTTTGTAAAGTTAGAAAATCCTTTTAGTATTTTTAAGAAAGATTATTAAAAGGGAAAAGAAAATATGTGGAAAAGAGTTATAAATTTCGAAGTGCTGAAATGTTCCTTGGGCGGTCGCCCATAGGCCCTTGAGCGGCCGCCCAGCCCCCCAGAAACATCAAACCCTTTTTACCCTTGCTTGGGCGGTCGCCCATAGTGACTTGGGCAGTCGCCCATGTCACCAGAAATTCCTCAGTTTTCTTTCTTGCTGATTTTCACCAATAACCTCGTGGCTTGAATCCCAACCATTATAAATTAGTGGAAACCTAATCTACTTCGGAGATGAATTAATCCTTTTTAACCTAAGTTAAAGTAGAATACCTTGGCTAGGCCATGAGGTCTTATTTGGTCAAAATGGAATTGTTGGAAGTAGGTCTTGCACTTTTATGAATATTATTCAAGGTTGAGTAATGACTTAGTAAGAATGGTTTATGGCTTAGGGTGGCCTTACTTGCTCCCATACCTTGGTGATTAGTTGAACGGTGTAGAGATTTAATCACACTATTGTGTTGGTTAGGAATGTATATGTGTTACATCAATATATTGTATCCCAATTGTGGATTATTTGGTATATGGTTGTATTGTATCCCAAGTGTGGATTATTTGGCTTGTTGTTTCATTATATCCCAAGTGTGGATTATTTGACACGTTGTTATGTTATTCCAATGTGTGGATATGCTTGCTATGTGGTTGCATGGTTATCCCATTTGTGGATTTATTTGTTATCATTCATATTTATTGATGATACTATGCATAGTGTATTAAATGATTGTTGCACTATGGTATTGATTGCATGAGTATACATTACCATGTTATTATATGATTATCCCTTTTTGTGGATTATGTTTCAAGTATCTATATTGTGCTTGAACATGTTGATATTCGGGGGTATAATGGAATTCAATCAATTATGAATTTGTTCTATAAGTGATTGAAGGTTCATCATACCTGGGACCGTCCCCTCTGTGGCCACAGAGTGGGTGTGCTAACGACTGTATTGACCCAAAAGGCTTTACAGACCTGTTGCGATTGGTGTACGGGGGGAATGCTTCTGTATTAAGCCTAAAGCTTTACAGTTAGCGATCTTATTGTTGGATACTCTATTATAGGTATCTTTTCTTATATGGATCTCTGGAGTATGAGTCCTATAAGAGGTGAATGTGCTGGAGGCAATTCACCAAAGAGTGGAGTTTTACTCCCACGTTGTACGACTTATGATTCAGACGGGAAAAGGTAAAATGAGGTAACGTAAGGTGTTTACCGCTTTTATAATGTGTTATGTGCTACCATGCTATGTGTTGCATCTTGTTTGGCATCTTGCTGCATTCATAATAGCTCATTGAGATTTATTCTCACCCCTTCCCTTTTCTTGTTTTAGATTGTCTTTGAGACAGTGATCGGAACCAAATGAGGCCGGGGTTAAATTGTGGACTTTTGCTTTTGGGGACTTGTCAGGTTAAGTGTATAAGTTGGTTGTCTGGGTGTATTTATTTAGTAAAACTCTTTTGAGAAGATGTGTATAAACTCTTTTGTAAAACAAAGTTAAGTATGAGTTTCGATGTAAGAAATCATTTTATGGTTTATGGAAGTTGTGGAGTGGTGATATTATTAGTTGGTTTAATTTGGTATTTGAAAATGGGTTTTCTTTTAAAAGGAAAATAAAAGTTTTTAAAATTTAGAGAGGAGATTTCCTAGTTGGGCTCCTCAAGCTCGGGATACGCTTAGGTCCCGGGTTGGGGTGCTCACAAACTTATTAGGGGAGAAACTGATGACTTTCTCCTCCCGATGGATCCAGGCGGGGATGTGATAGACTTTGCTTAGCTCATGAATCTGATCTTTTAATTTCTTGTAGGAAACAGTTTCCTCCCTTATAACACGGAGTTTATCCCTAGAAGGCCTGTCTTCCCCTTCATTATCTTTTTCATCGTCACCGTCATCCTTTCTTCTTCGCTTGTTATCCTTTCTCATGACGTAGAGATCAAGTTTCCCTTCGTCTACCCGTCTCTGGATCATTCTCTTAAGGGAGATGCAGTTCTCCGTGTCGTGTCTGTAGTCCTTGTGAAAGGCACAATACATGGAGATGTCACGGGTATATTTTGTTCTTTCATTGAGTGGTCGGGGACTTGATAGATTTACCAACTGCATGATCTCCGTTATAGGTTTGGTGAGTGGGGTGAATCCTCGTCTTTTTCGTAGCCCGAGTTCTATTCTTTCCTTTATAGTTACTTCCATTCGAAGCCTGGTTGGTGCCAGCTGTGTCTGCCTCTGGTTTCTCAGACCTCTTATTACTTTTTTCTTCTGCCATAGCTATGGCGTAAGCCACATTATATAGATCAGACTACGACTTAGGCTCCCTGGTAGAGAGATCATAGATTAATTGTTCGGATCTCAGTCCGGAGTTGAAGCAAATGATCACCTCCCGGTCATTTAGGCTTTCCTCTACCTGATCAGCCATTGCTCTGAACCGATTGTAATAACTCAGAGTTGTTTCATTTTTCCCTTGCTCAATGTTAGCAAGGTTGGTCAGTCTTTTATTTCTCTTTCTTGCCGTTGCAAAGTGGTTCAGGAACCTAATCCTCATGATTTTCCAGCTATCGATGCTTCCCTTCTTTTGCACACGAAACCAGGATAAATATGTTCCGGAGAAGGTACTCGCGAAAGCCTTGCAGAGAATATCATCTGCCTTGGTGAGGAGGGCCATGGTGGATTCAAAACTTTGCACATGATCTCGTGCGTCTGTGGTTCCCACATATTTTTCAAAACTGGGAATTTTGAGAGCAGGATTGGGAGGTAGATCATTAATTTGCTTGGAGAAATGATGAGTGGCATTGCTATCATCATCATCCACTTACTTCGTCCCCATTTCCATTTCATCTAATCTCTTTTTCAAGAGTAGGATATCACTTGCATCAATTTCCGAGCTGAAGTGAGAACTACGATGGTCCTTTCTTTTTCTCTTTACCCATTCACTCGAGTTTGTTCCTCATATTCCTGGTGATTGTCCCCGTGTCCAGATGGTGCTCTGCCATTCAATGGCCTGTAATGATGAGTATGTGTTCTGTCCCTTCTGGGAGCCATCTCTGGATGGGGACGAGTCGTGTGACGATGAGGATCCTTATGCCGAGGAGGGCTCCTAGGCCGAGGAGAGGGGTTACTATGATGAGTAGTTTTTTGTCTTGCATTACTGACCCTTGCTCTCAAGTCAGCTGAATTAACCTCCTGGTCCCTTTGATTGTTCAATTGATTTCTCAAGTCTACCTCGTTTCTTGTGTTTCCATGTCCAGATGCCTTATGACGAGGAAGGACATATTGGGGGTTTTGGTTAGATCTACTAGCAGTGCCATGATGAGGGGGATATTGGCAAGGAGGAAGATTTTCTCTATTCCCCCGACTACTATGCCTGTCAAAATGACTTTCCCCTCCAAGGGAATTTTCAGTCCTCATATGTCTTATAAATTCAGCCATGGAGTGTTAATTGTCCAACTGTAGCAAGGCATTTTGTGTTTCATAGATGCGTTGCAGAGTGTCCATCTGTTGGTACAAGAGAGTTCTGCGATCAATCTGTGGGTGGGGGGGGGAAGCTCCCGTGCCTCCTTGGACAGCATTCCTCCCTGTCTAGCTGCCACCTGGCCTTCCTCATCGCCGACGACGGGGAGGGTTTGGCTGTATTACCTCGGTTATTGGCTGTCCCCTTGAATACAGATTCATTTCTAGTGGGGGCAGTCTATCAATCAATGGTGGAGGAGGTGGCAGTGCCCCATTGGCAAGATGAAAAGAAGTCCTAGCGTTGCCATGAGTCTCCTCCATAAGAATATTATCTGGATGAGGAGTGAGGCTCGCACTGTGTCCTTCTTCCAATAAGATTAGGAGAACGGGGCAGAATTTTTTCGGCTATTCGAAGGTTAGAAACGATCGTTTCCCGGCAATGTAACCAAAATGATGATGTTAAAAACGTTCGCATTAGCCCAAATTCAGTGTCAGGTTTTATCCTGTATGTTTGAATAGCCTGAAAAAGATGATCAAACACATAAACTAAGTCGGGGCTTCACCGGCGAAGGCCCTAATGTGTGATAGTAAGTATTTGTGTGATATGGAGAGCAAATTAATCAATTGACAAGAGTTGATAGTCAAAAGATGCATTCACCTGAATTATGTGAATTATGGCTTGTATTTATAGGTGTAGGATATATAGTACATCCTTGGATAGGAAGTTATTTGAGAGGGGGGCTATAATGATAGTTGGATTATAACTTACCACAATCCTTGTTTTAGTATGATTAGATAAGTGCCTTCTATACGCATGTCTTGTATGCATGCTCCTCGACATGTGATTTTGGTCGACATGTTGAATGCCGAGGAAGAGGAGGATCAATGATAGGGAAGCCAATTTCCTTGCCTTGATGATGACCGAGGAGGCCTTTAGTCATCTTTTGGTGAGGCCCACGTCGGCCTTTGTAGGTGCCTTGTCGGCATACATGAGTGCCTTGATCGGCATAGGTCATTTATGTGCCTTAATCGTTTTATTCACTCTGATATGTATAAGCCGAAATAGTGGGAAATGACGAGTATGCATGACTAGAATAGTTAGAAAAGCCCATTCCCTATTTCGTATTTGGCAGTCTATTGTGCCTTGCTCGTTTATAATCCACGTTCGTAACTCGGTTTATAACGTTTAGCAGTGATAAGTGTTTTATCTAGTCTCACGTCCATTAAATTAATTATGATCGTTTCCCATCAACATTCGGACGTGGACATAATCCATTGCGGAAAAAAGGAGCAAAGATGGGAAAAAGTGGTGCCAAATCTCGCCTTGTGGGTGACGTAGCGGAAGACTTTGATAGATAATCGATTACTGTTGTAATCGACCGAGATAGATATCAATTAATGTTGTAATTGAATCTTCACACTACTCTAATCAATACTAAGAGTCGGAAGAAACAAATAGCCAATAATCGATCTTCAATTCTCATAGAATTTAATCAATACAAGGAATTGACATCCAAAAGAAATTTAATCACTTTTAGGAAATAAAGAGTAAACACTCAATATCAAATTCTTATTCCTCAAAAGCCAATTTTCGGAATTACAGAAAACCCTATTTTTATATGACTCCTACGACTTGAAAAACAAGTCACACACTTCTAAAAATATGTCCAATCTATATGGTAACCTAATAGACCATTATTTCATCAAAATAAAGTCCTAATATACTTCTAATAACAAAAATACTCTCAATCTAATATTAAATCCGAAAATGACAATAAAAATAACACTAATAATTAAAATTAAACCTTAAGATTATTCCTATATTAATCTTCATCGGTGGGGCTGTTAACGACTTTAGTTTTTATGTTCGAGCTTGAGCTTGCTTAAGAATTATCGAGTTCGACCTGGACCAGTGATCCGAATTTGTGTCGAATCGAGTTTCGAGTTGATTACGAGCTGCTCGCAAGAGCTCGAGCCGTTATCGAACTCAAGTATTAACGAGCCGAACTCAAGTTTTTGCTTATTTTCTTGAAAATATATGAAAAATTGAGTTTATAATGAGCTTCTCAAGTCAAGATCAAGTACGGATTGATCATCAACAATTTTTTTTTAAAGAACTAATCGAGCTGAGCTCGAAAAAAATTGATAGAAAACAAAAAAAAAATGAAGTTTTTTGCGAGCTTTTCAAGTCGTGCTCCAACGAGACTCGTCGAATCCACAAGTCAAGCATGATTGTCAATCAAGATTGACTTAACAAGCTAAATGAGTTTTTAAATCTTGTTATCGAGTTAAATCACAATTTAACCTCCCTCAAATTCGAGATTTAAGCTTCGAGTTTGACTAATAACAACCCTACTCCTCAGTTGGGAAGGCCAAATCGGACCGGAACCGAAAAATCAGATCGGAACCGGATCGGAAAAGCCCGAAATCGGAGCGGACCGGGGAGAAAATCGAAATCGGACGGACCGGAACCGGGGTTAGGCCGGGCCAGTTAAGGGCTACAAAAATGCCAAACCGAACCAGAACTGGAACCGTGAATCGGACGAAATTTCCATGTTTTCCAAAGAATCGGAACCGGACCGGAAAAGTCCGGAACCGGAGCGAACCGGGGAGAAAACCGGAATCGGATGAACCGAAACCGGACTTAGGCCAGACCGATTAAGGGTTACCATTTAACCGAACCAGAATCGATAATTTTCGGCCTGAAATCGAAACCGGACCGATTTTGGCCATTCCTACTCCACGGTCTGAAATTGTTGATGCGTCTTTTCCCATTTTGTTTGCTATTTATATACGAAGCCCGGAAAATCTGTGGTGATTTGATCTATTATTCCAACTTTTTCCCATTTTAATGAATTTTCTAATCAAAGTCTTTATCTTCCTTTCCATTTCCAATAAATTTTCTAATCAAAGTCTTCATCCCTACAGGTCCAGATCCTCTGAACTTTTTACACAATAAATATTGCATTTTAAATTTTTGGCGAGTTGGTATTATAAAAAATGCATTTTTTTTCTAAAATTAACGAAAAATTATTTTTAAATTGACACTTAATAATAAATATATTGTCACTTTTCACACTGACATTTTTTTATATCAACACTGACACTTTTTTATCCTACACTGACACTCTTTTATATTGGCACTTCATAATACATGCACTGACACTCTTTACACTGACATTTGTTTACACTAACACTGACACTTTTTAACAATAACACTGATAATTTTTTACACTGTCACTTAAAATAAATGCACTGACACTCTTTACACTGGTCTGACATTCTTTACATTGACACCTTGTTACACTAACACTGACATTTTTTACACTAACACTGACTCTTAATAATAAATGAACTGTCACTTTTTACACTGTCACATTTTTTACACTAATACTGGTAATTTTTTACACTGTCACTTAATAATACATGCACTGACACTTTTTATACTGATTTTTTGTTACTTTTAACACTGACACTAGCGGGAGAATCAAAACACGTTTTTTCAAATGTTAAGGAAATACGCATTTGTAAGATTTTAACATTTTTGGCTGTCTTAAATAAATATCGCGTTTTTAAATAAAAAAAATACTTAATACAATTTTGTTATTAATACAATTTTGTTATTGTATACTCCCTCCGTCTCACGTAAGCGTGGATTTATTTTCATTTTGGGACGTCCCACATTAGTGTGGACTGTCCAAAATGGCAAAAAAATATTCACTATTTCACCCACTCATTCTCTTTCCTACTTCACTTTTACACTCACAACATTCTCTCTCCTAATTATTCCTCTCACTCATTCTCTCTTCTATTTAATTTTTCATACTCACAAACACCTCCTTCACTTATTTCTCTCTCCTACTTTTCCTTAATTTCCACACCCAAAAAGTAGTTTCACAATTACGTGGGACGGAAGGAGTATGCAATATTTAAACTAGTAAATTATTGTCTATAAAAATGTAAAGCAACTTAAATATAATATTTATTTTTGGACGAATGAATTAGCATGTAATTATATATTGAGCTGCAATAATATTTTCCTCCATTTGGGGAAATTCACTATTTGCCCACGTATGATATTTTTATTTATTTTCATATATGCATGTTAATCATTTTATTTTTATTATTTCTGAAACAAATAAATATCTTTTTTTTTTTTAATCAGAAACACAAACAATTACTACTTAGGCTCCGTTTGTTTGCCTTATTAAAATGTTTTACGAAAAACGTTTTCTCCATTTTTCGGTGTTTGGTAAGCACCGAAAAAAAGAGAAAATATTTTTCGAAAAAAGGAGAAAATGTTTTTCGAAAAATATTTTACGGTCTTTTCTAATTAAAATGACTTACGGATTTTTCCTAAGTAAAACATTTTCCGAAAAATGGTAACACCCTCACACACCTAACTTTTCATACACCCCCAACATTACCCACCCCACATCAACCACCCCCGTGGTGGGAAATGGGTACCTCTAAATTGGCGGAAAGCTTCAATAAGTTGGCCTGCCTAGCATCTGCAAGCCGTTTCCTGCGTCCGTCAGCACCAGAGAAGGCTTCACGTCGCTCAAAAATATCCATACTTCAAAATTATGTTGATAAAAAGTAGGAGCAGACAGAAAAAAGAAGTGAAGTAAAAACACAAGGAAAAAATATTTATAAGGCGAGAAACATATTGTACACTTCAAACATGGCGTTACAACAGTGGCCTTCGAGCTTGCAAGGACCACAATCAGGACCAAAACAGTTTCCCGTATGAATATCCAATCCTAGATAAGGAGCAGTATGGAATATGGGAATGCAAGATTGGTTCAAGGGAAAAATGCAGTCAGGGAGACCAACTTGCCTTAACAAACTGGGGTTGGAAATGATTTGTCTCCAAGAGAACAAGGTAAGGCCTTTATCGTTGGCTTTGGCGAGAACCTTTAAAATTTTAGCTTTGAGGCGGAAATCCCCAGTTACTAGAGTTTTCCTAGTTTCAATCTTAAGGTCAATCTCCCTAAGATCTTTAGAATGGGTCCAGCCTATGCGAGAAGTGATGAACAGAGGTTTGGACTGCCAATTGTGGAATTTTCTGCGAAGAGGTGTAAGATTTTTTGATTGTCTATACTTAATGGATAAACGATTCTCAACAACATCATCTCGGTTAGTAATTGAGGTGTAACCTTCAAACAAATGAATCAACAAGGTATTGTGGGTTTCTGACGGATGGCCCTACAGATAACTAAAAAGCTAGTCAAAATACGAATGGCGTTAGGATGAAGGTCAAATACGACGGCTTGGGCCTTATGCATGACAGCACAAATGAAGGGATCAATAGGAAATCTAAGTCCAGCATCCAGTTAGGAGATGTAGGAGACAACTTCATCTAAACGTTGTTGCATGGTGGAAAGGGATGAAGTAGAGCGCCGGAGCAACGACAGATTTGTCAGAGTAAGAGTAAGGATAGACAAACTAGAAATCGGGGGAGTAAAAAGTGAAAGAAGAAAATGATTTTAGTATTCATATGTAGGAGATGAAAAGGATTTGTGTCCCTCAAGAAACATTAAATGATGTCAAAAAATTAAATTTCCCCTCATTATCTATAACTATATAAAGGCTGAAGTACAAAGCACTTCAACACACCCCTCATTTTTCCGCTCAAACTAGAACCTAGACTAAATAAAGGCTAGGTTCATTCTCTAATGTCATTTACTAACCACACCCCTTATATACTACTCCATTTCCTAACATTTCAATTCCTTGACGATGTGGGATACCATTTGGTTTTCAAATTCTAAGGCCTCTCAATGTATACTACTCTATTTTCTAGCATTTCAATTCCTAGACGATGTGGGATTAATATCCTATTTGGTTTTCAAATGTTAAGGCCTCTCAATATATACAACTCCATTTCCTAGCATTTCAATTATTAGACGATGTGTGATTAATATCCCTATTGGGATTCAAATGCTAAAACCTCTCAATATATACTACCCCATTTCCTAGCATTTCAATTCCTAGACGATGTGTGATTAATATCCCAATTGGTTTTCAAATGAAGGTCTCTCAATATATACTACTCCATTTCCTAGCACTTCAATTCATACTTTCTAGACGATATGGAATTAATATCCCATTACTCCGACTACTCCATTATGCTTCATGTCCGTCAATCCATTTAATTAGAGCACGAATACAAGTTACAAGTTTGTAAAAAAATTAAGGAAAAAAGCACCAATTCTCATTATTTATTATTTCTCTGTTCAACAATAAACCAATTAATCTATAATTTATCTATAACTATATAAAGGCTGAAGTGCAAAACACTTCAACACACCCCCCATTTTCTCGCTCAAAGTAGAATCTAGACTAAATAAAGGCTAGGTTCATTCTCTCTAATTTCATTTACGAAACACTCCCTTTATATACTACTCCATTTTCTAGCATTTCAATTTCTTGATGATGTGGGACTAATATCCCATTCGGTTTTTAAATGCTAAGGCCTCTTAATGTATACTACTCCATTTTCTAGCATTTCAATTCCTAGAAGATGTGGGAGTTAATATCCCATTTGGTTTTTAAATGCTAATACCTCTCAATATATACTACTCCATATTCTAGCATTTCAATTATTAGAAAATGTGGGATTAATATTCCTATTGGGTTTCAAATGCTAAGACCTCTCAATATATATTACTCAATTTCCTAGCATTTCAATTTCTAAACAATGTGAAATTAATATCCCTATTGGTTTTCAAATACTAAGGCCTCTCAATATATACTATTCCAATTTCTAGCACTTCAATTCCTACTTCCTAGATGATGTGGGATTAATATCCCATTACTCCGACTACTCCATTATGCTTCATGTCCGTTAATCCATTTAATTAGAGCACAAATACAAGTTACAAGTTTGTAAAAAAAAAAAGAAAGAAAGCACCAATTCTACTATAAATTTTGGACATGGGTGTCAACATAGACCCATCGCGTTGGACATAGAGAATTATGAATGCAAGATACGAGGAAACGGGTCCTTTATATGTAAACATATTTATGAAATATAGATAGATATAATAATTTGATATTTTGTATGTGAAAGCTTGATGTACTTTTCATAGAGCACTATACATTTCGCTTTAGTTTGTCCCAATTCAATATGTATAGTATGTCTGGTGAAAATAATTAATTTAAAATTATTATTAGTTCTTATAAGATTTTTTAAAATTTAATAAGTATACAATATACTTCCTCTGGTTTGAAATATTTGTCACTTTTAAATTTTTCACAAGTTGTAAGAAACATAGTTATTATACCAACTTCATGATTAAAATGCCAATATTCTCAGTATTTATTATTTCTCCTTTCAACAATAAACCAATTAATATAATGAAAAAAGTTTCAATGTCAGTATATATTTTTGTTGAATACCTTTTATTTAAAAAATATTTTTCTAAATTAACATTTATACTAATAGTAAGTCTTTTAATTTAGTTTCTGTTATTTGTGTAAATTGTATGGCCGTGCGTTTAACGCATGGGTGTTAGACTAGTTGAAAATAATAATTGAGGCGCGATTCCCTAGAGGACGACACGTCAACTCTGACAAACCGCCCATAACAACCAAGGAAAGAACGACACGTGGCAAGGAGTAAATCACCGAAATGTTAATCTCGCTTGACTAGATATAGGAGGTGGGAAGAAGATTCGACAATCAGGAAGTTTCTCGATTATACTATGAATGATTCAGATCTCGAACTTAGGGGCTACTTATATGATCGTAAGAAAAGTTAAGTTTGGGACTACATAACTCTCACAAGGCCCAAGAGGTGAAATGGACCAAGTAGTAAGAGATATGCCCAAATCGTGATATGAAGAAATCATATCAGGAAAGCGAGAAACAAGGCGAGAAAACAAGAGGCCCATCATGGGGCTCAGTAAGGCCCACACTTTTGTGATAACGAGATAGATCAACAATTGAATCTCGCTTGGCGATACATGACGAAGCGAGAGCAAAAACTAGAAAGAGATTGTCGCCTGGCTCAGGATGTATCCTTATGGCGACATAATGATCAGCATCAACAATCCAGAAACTGGCAAAGACGTTATTCACGTGTACTTTTGGGCCCACAAATCCGTTATACTTGATGAAGAATCTGTTAGAAGGGATATCGCCTCCACTATCTTTTAGTGCTCATGCACACCCAATGGGAAGATGACACGTAGCAAATGGCACATTATGACGGAACTGTATAAACAACAATACATCAACTAAAAGGTAAGTCTCAAGTACACACACTGCACCATATTTCTTTGCTTCTTGTACTCTTTTCTTCTAGATATCAACCAAGTATTGATTCTCAGGTCGGAGGGGCTTTAGCCGTATGCGCCCCCATTCTAGATTACGATTGTTCTGTGTGTAGAATCCATCAAAGAAGAAGGCCGTAGTATTTACCTTGGATTGCAAGCTTTGGACCCTTTGCAACCATTTTCACGTGGTAGAATCACAATCTTAGAGCATAATTAAATACTCCAAAATTGCGTAACTGAAATGAAATGCACCTTAAGCATCTACCCGATGGGAAAGTTTAATCCTTAATTAATCAAGACTACTTAAAAAAAAAAAAGGTTATATTAGAAGCTTATGGACTGACGACCAGATTCCGACCTCCGGCGACCGAATTTCGGCGATCGGCGACCGAATTCCGGTGAAAATTGATCGGATTTCGGCGAAAATTGATCGGAATCCGGCATGCGGCGATAACAGACGGCGGCGGTGGAGCTGGGCTGTGGCGGAGGCGGTGGTGCGGATGCAGTATTACGATTTTAAACTACTGCATAACTAAATGTTGTATTATGCATAATACAACATGAGAACTTATGGGGCATTTTAATACAATGAGAAACTTAGTGGAAAGTGATTTGTTTCAAAAAAAAAACTTATGTGGCAAATTTCCAAAATAAATATTAAAAAAATTGCATTTCTTTTTCAGGATACAGGGATCAGCAAATTAAATATAAATATGATTACTTCTCCTTCTCCAGCTGGAAAATATGGTTTCAATTTTCTTTATGAGTTGTCTGAAAATAGTTTACTAATTTCTAAAAGAACAATAATCATAGTTTAACTTAAAAAAGACAAGCGATAAAACAATATAAATATTACCCACACAAAATTAAATTTGTTAACATAATATATTTTTAACATTAAAACATTTAGGTCATCCTAAACATGAATGATCAAAATATCCAATTTCGGTGACTTCCTCTGTTTTACAGTTTTACTTTAAGTTTAAGTGTAAACCAAAATTTTGAACACAATAATTAAAGAGTAATAGTATAAAAAGAGGAGAGAAAATGAATAAAGAATGTGTTATGTGTATAAAAAGTAAAATAAAAGAGAGAATGGGTGAGATGGTTAATAAGTGGATTGTTGTTTGTGGGCAAAAACCATATTTTAGTCACTAAATTTTAATTTTTTAAAAAAATATTTTCACTGAACTATTATTTTTCAAAATGTTAACACTGAACTTTCACAATTTTCAAATTGTGCTCACTCTGTTAACATATTCGCTAAAAACCTAAAAAAAATTTGTCATGTTACTTAATGTGAGTAATGTTTGTTAAATTTTTAACCAATATGCTAACATTATTAACATGTATGATGAATACTACAATTTTTTTTTAATGTAAAATGTCATTAGCATGTAGTAATAAGAAATACTACAAATAAATTCCTCAAAAAAACATTTACCCTAAATCACAAAACTAGTCATGTGGCTAGATTTTGTTAAATTTTAAGCGAATTTGTTGATGGAGTTAGCACATTTTGAAAAATATAAAAGTTCAGTGATAACATTTTGAAAAAAAAATAGTTCAGTGAGAACATTTTAAAAAATGCTATAGTTCAGTGATGAAAATATAGTTTTTGCCTTGTTTGTGTGTATAACAAAGGGGTCTCATTGAATAAAAAACTACAAAAAATTTGTCATTTTGAATATTCTACACTCACATAAAACGAAGAAAAAAAATCTGACACCCACGTAAGACATGACTTCTCAAATCAGTAGAATTAATCTCCTGGTCTCTCTGATGCTTCAGATGATTTCTCAAATCCTCATTGTTTCGTGTGTTTTCATGTCCAAGATACTTATGACGAGTAGGAACATCTTGTAGGTTTTGCTTGGATCTACCAGCAGTGCCATGATGAGGGGGATGTTGGCCATGAGGAAGATTTTCTCTATTCCCCCGACTACCACGCCTGTCAACATAACTTTCCCTTCCAAGGAAATTTCCTGTCCTTCTAGGCCTAATGAATTCAGACAGTGAGTGCTCAGGATCCAATTGTAGCAAGGCATTTTGTGTTTTATAAATGCGTTGCAAAATTTTCATCTGTCGATGCAAGAGAGTTCTGCGATCAACTTGTGGGGGGTAGCCCCAGTGCCCCTTGGGCGACATTCCTCCTTGTCTGGCTGCCAACAGGCCTTGCTCGGCGCCGACGACAAGGAGGATTTGGCAGTATTACCTCGGTTACTAGATGTCCCATAAAACACAGATTTATTCATAGGGGTGGCAGCACATCAATCAATGGTGGAGGAGGAGGCAGTTTCCCATTGGCAAGAGGAAAAACAGTGCTAATGTTACCATTAGTCTGCTCCATCAGAATATTATCTGGATCAGGAGTAATACTAGCAGTATGTCCGTCTTTCATTAGGATTAGGAGCATGGAGCAGAATTTTTCAAGCTATTCAACGAATAATACGAATCGCTTCCCAGCAATGAAACCAAACTGATGATGCCAAAAATGTTCGGATCAGCCCAAATCCAATGGCAGGTTGTATCCTGGATGTTTGAATAGCCTGAAAAAAAATAACAAACACGTAAATTAAGCTGATGCTTCACCGGCGAAGGCCCTCCGTCGTATGAGTAAGTATTTGTGTGATATAGAGAGAAAATTAATTGACAATAGTTGAGAGTCAAAAGATGTGTTGCCAAAATAATGTGAATTATGTCTTGTATTTATAGGTGTAGGATGTAAAGTCCATCTTTAAATAGGTAATTATGTAAGAGCAAGTTATAATCCTAGTTGGATTATAACTACCCACAATCCTTGTTTGTGTTGGATTAGGTAATTGTCTTCTTCACGTGTGCCTAGGAGGCACTCTCATCGGCACGTGATGCTTGATCGACCTGAGTTAATGCTGAGGAAGAGGGGAGTAAGGATAGGAAAACCCATTTCCTTGTCCTAGACCCATTTCCTTGTCCTAGATGGTGACCGAGGAAGGTCTCCTTGTGTTTTGATGAAGCCCTCGTCAGCATTGATAGATGCCTTGCTCGGCATAAGAGAGTGTACCTTGTCGACATACAAGAATTCAGTGTGTTAGTCATTGTTCGCTCTGCTATATCTAGGTCGACATAATGAGAAATGACGAGTAGGCATAACGAACATAGGTAGGGAATGCCCACTCCCTATGTCGTGTTTGAGACTTATATGTATTATATTTTAGGTCAAATCCATTGGGCATTTTCAGGTTATAATTCATATTCGTACCTCGATTTATACCGTTCATTATAGTTCAATATAATAATTACTATATATGCTGAATATTAAACTTACTATTTAATAAATAGATATCATTATATTAAAATATAATTAGAAACATTAAATTTTAATATATTTGAATATCTTAAATAATGCTTCAATATTAGTTACTAATAATAGTCACTATACATAGGGTAACTGTTAATGTTTAATTTAGTAGTTAATATACTTCGTATTTGATAAGTATTAGATGTTAAACTTACTATATAAGATCAATATTCCTATATTGGTTACTATATTATTTAACCATAACTAGAAAAATATTTTTTTTAAAACATAATAAAAATATTATTCTACTAATATATTAGATGTAAATAATAGTTTTCGCTAATTAAATTTACTAATCATAATATTTGTATATATGTAGTATAAAATCATTAATTATCAAATATCTCTAATATTATTAATTCAATCATTTATAAAATTAGAAGTTAACTAATAACAATAATAATTTATTGTCATTATTCAAATTTCAACTGTTATAATAAGTACAAACTATATACAACAAAAGTTAAAATAAGAAAAATCTCCTGAATTTATAAATGTAATTTTTTTGATTGATATAAAATAGATTTAAATCACAAAAAAAAATGTTATGCTACTTTATCAAATAAAAACATAAAATAAGCAAAATACAAAAATTGGTAAATTAATTTGGGCCACTTCCTCTAGGGCCCCGGACCCCTCAGGCGAGATTTAAACCCAAGGCAGGATACACCAGATTGAAAATATCAAAAACACCCCTCACTAACAAAAATCCAAAATCCCAATCAGCTTTTATAACTGACATATAAATACAGATCGCCTCTTATAATTAAATTATAAGAGTCACTTTTTTCAATTTTTTTCACAAAAATAAAATAATTATTTTAATATTTTATAAATGTTGACTCTTATATTTGGTCAAACGACAATTAGTTATTATAACTGATTTATAAGACTATTTCATCTTTTATAAGTGATTTATAAGACTAATTTATCTCTTATATTAACACATAAAACAAACTTTTTTAACAAAAAAATTAATCTCATAATTTACAAATTACAACTCTTATAGCTGATTATAAGACCAACTTGCCTATTATAACTAATTTATCTCTTATAATTGACTTATAAGACAAAAAAAATTAACAAATAAAAAATTAAAAATTTCAATAATGACAATGAATTAATCTCATAATTTAAAAATTACAACTCTTATAACTTAATTATAAGATCAAAACACCTTTTATAATTGACTTATTAGACAATTTTGGCTTTTATTGAAGCTGGAATGGAAATTGTGCAAAAAAGGAATGATATTAAGCTAAAGATTGGGAGAGGGTAACCGCACCACTTAAATGAGAGCGGCCGCACCAAAAGATCAGAAGTCACATAGCGATCGCGTCATATTTTGGAGCGATCGCTCTTAAAACCAATTAGGGGCAGACTATGGATGTCAGATAAATTATAATCTAAAAAAAACTATTTATTTAGAATTTAGAAAAAGATTTCGTTAAAAGAAATAAAATTTGGGCTGAAAGGCACTAGGGGAATTTTTTTCAATTAATTTTTCATGTGCAGCACGGGCTCCCTACTAGTCAAAGTAAAAAAATGCAAATTAAATACTCCAATATTGAGTAACTAAAACAAAACGGACCTTAAGCATCTACCACATGGGAAACTTTAATCCTAAATTAATCAAGACTACTTAAAAAAAAAGGTTATGTTAGTGGATTTGTGCTGATAAAACAACTTTAATTACTTAAACATAAATTTAACTTTAGTTTTTTTTTTCCTTATTATTTGCTTTCAGTCAAAATTATTCAGTTAAATAGACCCATCATTCCTAAACAAGCCCCCATTTTCTTCTTCGATTAATTCTTCTTAAATTATCACTGATTGACTATGAAGCAACTTCTCTGCTTTTGTGTGTCTTTTTCTCTGTTTACTATCTTCGTTCCACTACAAATTACACATTTTTCTTATTATATTGTACATTTTATTACAAACTAAACACTTGCTAAATTAAAATATTTTATTACTTTTATATTGTGAGTATGAATAGTAAATAAAGAGAGAATTAGCAAAAGAAATAGGAAGATAATTGTTATTGTAAATATGATTTATGAGTCTCATTAAATATAAAAATAATATAAACTTGTCATTTTTCAATGTTTTTAACTAAAATGAAACGCTAAAAATAGCAAATTGTCCTAAATTGTCCTAAAGGGGAGATGACACTACCCGGCAAATAATACACAAACAAGGTCATGTACACGCTTGAGTGAATATGTGGCGAGGTTTTGTAATTTTGTGAAGCAGTTAAAATAATAGAAGAAAAATTGAGACAATTGTGTGAGCTAAAGAACAAAAAGCGATCAGTCAATTGTCAATTGCTGAAAGAAAGGGTTTAACAGTGTATGTTTGCGTGAGGAGATAATTGGAAGTATGTGGAAAAAGAAATACTCCCTCCGTCTCAACAATTGCTTTTCATTTTTTGTCAATCACGCAAATTAAAAAAATAGAGGAGAAGAAAAAATATTGTGAGTGTAATTTGAAAATAGGAGAGAGAATGAGTGAAGAGAATAGTAAATTATAATGGTGTTGTGAATATTAAAATAATGTAGGAGAGAGAATGAGTGGAGGGAATAATAAAAAATTCTTTGTCAAAAAAGAAAAGTGAAAGCTATTAACGGGACACCCAAAATGACAAAATGAAAAGCTACTATTGGGACGGAGAGAGTATGACGGTTAAGTAATTTGTTGTTATGGAAAAAGACAAAATGAATTGTTTTTTTTTTTTTTTTTAATTTAGTGGAACAACTCCTTTCTTAATTCCATTGACACATACTCCCTCCTTTCCTTTCCAAGTAGAAGATTCACAATTATTGTTTGTTATTGTTTATGTGGGGATTAAGAAAAAAAATAATGATATAACTATTGTGAGTATAAAAGTAAAATAGGAGAGAGAATGAGTGGAGGAAATAGTAAATTATAATGGTGTTGTGAGTATTAAAATAACGTAGGAGAGAGAATGAGTGGAGAGAATAGTAAATTTTTTTTACCATTTTAAAAAATATGCAATTTGTAATGAAACGCTTAAAATAAAAAATGTGCGATTTATAGCGGGACAGAGAGAAGAGGAGAGGAAGTACTAATATTTGCATACCATTCGTGTCGGATACTTCACACGCATTTGTGCCACCATTTTTCTTTATATTTTATTTTTCAATTAATGCATGTGCCTTTACAGTGTAGTGGTTAGACTTTTATTTTTTTTTGATATCCAGGTTTCCTAGGATGAATCATGGGACCATCGAGGTATCGGCCCATCGTATCTTGGCGGATGTAAATTGCGGATGTGCCCAATGGGGTGGCAGCAGAAAGACTCTTATACTGGCGCGGAGCCCTCCTACAACGCGGTAGTTGAACTCCCCATACTGAGGTTGCAAGCCCAGCAATGCTGCTTCCTTAACTGAATGGATGTGCCCGGGGGACTCCTAAGGACCCTGAAATCCAAGATAAAAATTAAACCACATTGATTCCCCTTGGAGGAAATCGAACCGGTGACCTCCCCTTCGAGAAATCACCCAAATACCATTGGGACAAAGCCACTTGGGTGACTTTTATTTTTATCACTAGTAAGTACTATAGTACAAGTGTGAATTCGCCTATTCGTAACGACTTTTGGTTCCATTTTATTTATTGGTTTTAAAAGGCTCGTCATAATTATTTTTTAAAAATGAAATATAAACATAATAAAAATAACGGACTAGACCCAACGAATAAAGCGCAACATTTCAAACATCATACAGACACAGTTATTAAATGGGTCAATCCAGTTGTCACAACTCATACGGCCCACTGGCATAAGATCAGTCGATCTAGCTTATTGTCCGGCCACCTTTGTTCCCGACCTACTTTCGTCCGAAATACGATCATTTATATAATCCATGTCTAAGCAAATGCACAAAGTCAGGTCGAACTCGAAGATTTAGGCGACCTCGACCTACAAACGCGTGCGTCTATACACGACTCTATCTGTAACCGTCTGCTACAATCACGGATACCGTTACGCCAACATTATCTCCACGATTTAAGGGATTCCTTGTTATCCTATGGAGCTCGTATATATATCAGACCACATTCAATGTAAAAAGGTAATGTCTTTTTGACTATTTTGAGATTACGTTATTTCTATACAGTTTATACTCATATAACACGACATCTCATCATCACGCCGGAGGGTATTAGCCGGATACCACTCCGGCTAGTCGTTTGTTCGTGATTTCAGGTAATAGTTGCTGGAGATCAACCTATTGCTGGATTAAGGCTGATATGTATCGTTTCTTGCGTCATCAGTTTGGTTCCATTGCCGGGAAACGATTACGCTAGACCTTGAAACTTCTGTTAATCACAAACATGGTCTCGGATGGACATACGGCTACTGCCTCCATCGAAACCAATACGTGAGAATGTTGGGGGAAACACTGATGCACGTGTCGGGAATCGCACTGCGAACTTGCCTCCCCCTCCACAGGGACATCCCACTATGAGAGCCACACGCTCCAACAGTGTGGCTGATGGTATGGGGCTGCAAGATAAGAGAAGGGAGAAGAGGCCCATGCCTAATCAAGGGGTAAGCCAGCAAGCTAAACGGTTCCAAACAAGTCAAACAGCTGCATGCGACATGGCAGGTCCCTCAGTTTCTCCCCTTAGTAAGAAGGAGATTTTGTTAGAGCGAGCTAGGTTGCTGTAGAGCTTTCTCGAAGTACAGAATGAGTTACTCGAGCTACCCGAGTCTCCGAAAAGGGACGATAGAAGATCACAAAGGGTGACTCCATCACTCACTTCTCATAGGCGTGCTAACGGGGGACCAAGGTCGTCTGGTTAAGAGAGGAGGAATGAAATGCCTCCCCTACCCACATCTCCATAGACATGATTGGCGACCTAGGGGATAGGCTCAACCAGCAGAGGGATTAAGAGGTCGACTCAGCACAGAGGAGGCAGCTCGAAGCTGATAGGGCTCAGCGTAGGTCACCACAGAGGGGAGAGAGATCACATCCCCGGCGAGAAAGGAGGGAAAGGACCCCTCCAAGGGAGGAAAGACAAAGGACATTCTCTAGAAGGGAGCACCACCGTGAGGAAAGGCAGAAGTGTAACTCAATCTCCCACCAAAGAGGCGACCTGGATGTTATGGAGCTTCTCAACTTGAAAAGAAGATTGGATGATATGGAGGCGGATCGTAAGGCAAATAACGGGAAGGTCGAACGAAATGATTGCACTCTTCGAACATTGGCCAAAGACAAGCTCGACAAAGGACCTCCAGCGGGGTTCAAGTTGCCCGTGTTAGAAAAACATTCAGGCACGACCAATGCCTTGAATCATATGCAACACTTTGAAGCCACTATGTGTTTGGTCTCTTCCGAGGATGACGTGCTATGAAAGGCATTAACCAACACCTTCATAGGTGTAGCACTGACTTGGTTCCGTGGTCTATCTACTGGCTGCTTTACCTCATGAAGTTATATGAGGAGGAAGTTCCTAGAAAGGTTCTCTACATCGGGGGCCTGTAAGAAGACAGTGACCGACCAAAACAACATGACTCAAGGCAAGACAGAGAGTACCATGAGTTATTTTACCAGATTCAAGGAGTTGGTCGACCAAATCGAGGAAGACCTTACAGATAGGGAGGTCATCAATTGCTTTAGGAACGGAGTGTCCTCTCCCGATCTGGACTATGAGCTCCAGGTTCCGAGGGCGACCACGAGGAAGGAGTTATTTGAAAGGGCCTATGATGTGGTCGTGACTGAAGAGCAGAAATAAAGAAGGACAGAGGCTCCAAACATCCTGAAGTTGGTGAGTCGACAAAAGGGGGACAGGTAAAGAACAACGACAACAAAGGGAAAAATAGAACTAGAGTGACTGAAAGAGTCCCTGAAAGCTTCACCCCACTCACGGTTAGTCAAACAGAGATCATGAACACGGTCGACCTAGGTCCTCCTGCCCCAATGAATACTCAAAATAAATTCAGAAGGGATAATGGTAGGTAATGCAAGTATCACAAGGACACCGGGCACACCAAGGAGGAATGTATGAGCTTGAAGATAATCATCCAGAAGTGGGTAAACGAAGGAAGATTGGATATGTTTGTGAAAGGAGGTCGTCCTGATGGAGGAGATCGACCTACAAGAGGTCTGCCAGAACTAAGGCAACCAAGACTGACTTTGGGAGTAATTGCTGAGGAGACAAGCAACACAACGCTCAAACACAAGATCTTTCAGTTGATCAAAGCTCCCTATGTGCCTCCCAGAAGTTGTGTTCAAGATGAGGTGATCAGTTTCTACCCTTACGAGCTAGCGGCTAACATGGCGGCGAGAGAACAAATATTGGTGATTCCGAGGCTCATTGATGAATGTACCTCCAGTAGGATTTTGGTCGACACGGGGGCCTGCAAAGACATCCTCTAACTTTCCTAGACGTGGGTTTGACAGACATCAGGTTGTCACCTTACTCAGGTCGACTGGAGGGCTTCACCAATCATAGGGTCGAAGCAAAAGGTCAGATAGAGCTCGAGGTGGACATTGGGCAACATCCCTTGAGGACTACCGCTAAGGTAACATTTATAGTCATTGATGTTATAAGTAATTATCATGCTATACGGGGTATACCTGTATAGGTCGCTCTAGGGATGGTGCCCTCAATCCCTCATCAAAGGGTCAAGTTCCCCACTATGCTGGGAGTTGGGTGTGTTCTAAGCACAACTAGGGAGTACCTGGATCACGTGCTTGGATCCAAAAAGAAGAGAGAGTTGGAAATTGACACTCCAAAAGCGAGTTGGAAGTTCTCGAAGTCTGTTACCACTACCTCCAGATTACCTACGATCAAGTACATAGATGAGGCGACATATCCCTCCATTACCACGTCATGACTGACCCGACATGTCCCTCTAAAAACATTTGGGTCGCAACAGATACAGTTTTGGTCGACCAGATTGTCATTGGTGACCTATGCCTTCAAGTCAACCAAAACTCAGGGGCCTCCAACGGGGAAATAGCTGATGAGCTAGATGGTATGATTGAGGTAGAAGTTCCACACTTGGGGGCTGAGGAAAGAAAAAGGGTCAGAGAGATCATCATTGAGACTCTGCAGTTTAGAGACGGCCCTGAACTAAAACCAGTAGACAAGCTGGAGAATATAGAAGCCAACCAATCTTACTCCGAGCAGAAAATCAAAATAGGGAGACGGTTGTCACCAGAAGAAAAGGTGGAGATAGTCGACCTATTGAAAGAAAGTACAAACGGTTTTGCTTGGAGGGTAGAGTACATGAGGGGAGTCAAAGAGTAGGTCACAGTGCATCGCCTGGAGGTCAACCCCACCATGAAATTCAAAAGCCAAAATCTAAGGATTTTTGCTCGCGACAAAGAAATGGCCATCAAACATGAGGTAAACAAATTTCTTAGTGCAGGTATAATCAAGGAGGCATCCTACACTACTTGCCTGGAAAACGTAGTGATGGTTAAAAAGGCCAATGGAAAGTAGAGGATGTGTGTCGACTTTACTGATCTGAATTTAGCGTGCCCAAAGGACAGCTACCCACTTCCAAGGATAGACAAGTTGGTCGACTCAATTGCTGGACATGCCACCCTCAGTTTCCTTGACGCTTATTCGGGATACCATCAAATCAGAATGCACAAAGATGACATTGAAAAGACAGCCTTCCAAGCAGCTGGGGGGGGTATATTGCTACACCAAGATGCCATTCGGGCTGAAGAATGCTGGAGCTACTTATCAAAGAATGGTAAACAGAGTCTTTGCTAGTCACATTAGCCAAAACATGGAGGCCTACATCGATGAC
This sequence comes from Adenophora triphylla var. japonica, assembly GCA_022495995.1. Classification (NCBI taxonomy): domain Eukaryota; kingdom Viridiplantae; phylum Streptophyta; class Magnoliopsida; order Asterales; family Campanulaceae; genus Adenophora; species Adenophora triphylla. Next base: position 172,816 of record JAFEMH010003301.1, on the reverse strand, counting down.
ATGGTCATCAAAACCAAGGTCGGTCATCATGTGGTCGACATAAGGGAAACGTTCGCCAATCTACGCGAAAATGACATGAAGCTGAATCTGAGCAAGTGTGTATTTGGGGTAGCTGCAGGAAAGTTTCTGGGTTTCATGGTATCGCAGATATGTATTGAAGCCAATCCAGAAGATAAAGGCCTTGGTAGAAATGAAGGAACCTACTTGCCTCAAATAAGTTCAACGCTTGAATGGTAGAGATGCTGCTTTGGGTTGCTTTATCGCTAAGTCAGCCGAGAGGTCACTCCCCTTCTTTAAAACTTTGAGGGGGACGAAAACCTTTGAGTGGACGGTCGAATGCTCCTCGTCATTCCAGTATCTCAAGGAATACCTCACCTCCCCACCATTGCTGAGTAACCCGATTCAAGGAGAGATTCTGTACGTCTACCTGTCAGCTGGAGATCGAGCAGTGGTTGCAGTTCTAGTCAGAGAGGAAGTGCTCTTCAAAATCCAATTTACTATGTAAGCAAGGCTTTGTTCGACGTAGAGGGAGATACTTTAATGATGAAAAGATAGACTACGGCTTAGTGGTAGCAGCCAGAAAGCTCCGAGCATACTTTTCTGCTCACCCTATTATCGTGCTAAGTAACGCTCCATTGAGGAAAATATTGCACAAGCCAGAAAACTCAGGTCGACTGCTCAACTGGTCTATAGAATTGACTGAGTTTGACATCGAGTACAGGCCTTGAAAGGCTTTATAAGCTCAACCTCTGGTTGATTTCTTGGTCGAGCTTACGTTCACTAAAGAAGACAATGCAAAGAGTACCCAAAAAAAGAGCTCAAAGGGGAAAGAGCAATCAAGCCAAGATAGTCAGTTTGCCCGAAGACTACTGGAAGGTTTACTCAGATGGGTCTGCTACCAAGAATGTTAGTGGAGATGGGATTGTGTTGATCGAACCAGAAAATGGTAGGGCCTTTGAAGAGGCTTTAATGTTTAATTTCCAACCCTCCAACAACCAGGCCGAGTATGAGGCCTTGATCGCAGCAATTGAGTACGCCAGATACTTTGGGGCGACCAAGATTATAGCCTACTATGACTCCCAGTTGATCGTGATCAAGTCAAATGGAGAACCAATCTCATACTTAGAGAATCTATCATACGAAAGAGTACAGGTTCTATGCTCGGTCTACGACTCTAAGTGTTGGATTGACGAGATAAAGGCCTATATTGAAACAGGCGAGCTACCAGTTGACGAGCAAAATGCTAGAATGATAGATAAGAACTAAGGCTCCCAACAACTGATCAAACTCATGTGATCGCAACTTGGCCGTTCGACATGTGAGGGGTAGATTTGATCGAGGACCCTTCCCACCCACCCGAGGGAAATGTAAGTATGTGATCGTGGCTATTGATTATTTCACCAAGTGGATGAGGCAAAACCTTTGGCAAAGATAACAGAGGATAATGCCATCAACTTCATCCATGATTACATTTAGTGTCGCTTTGGGTGCCACATTCAATTGTTTCAGACAACAGCCTGCAGTTTTCAACTGCTTTTGAAATAGAGATGAAGAGATTGGGGGTTAAACACTGGAAGTCATCAGTGGATTAACCACGAGGAAACGGGAAAGCAGAGGCTGCAAACAAATTGGTGTTAACAGCACTAAGTAAGGGCCTAATTGGACGTGTTGGCAGATGGTTGGATGAATTATCCCTTGCTCTTTGGGTAGTCCGCACAACCACCCGAGGGCCCACTGGGAAACCCCATTTGCTCTTACATTTGGTTCGGAGGCCATGGCACCTGCCGAGCTACGAATTCCTACAGCAAGGGTGGCTTTATTTGATAAAACACATAATAACTCCAACAGATTGCTCGACTTGGACCTTTTGGACAAGAAACGGATGACTGCTCAGCTTAGAATGGTCAATTACAAGCAAAAAACTAAGGGGTGTCATGACAAGATGGTCAAGAATAGGGGTGTAAATGGTTCGGTTTGGGCCAATTAACGAACCAAACCACTAGTTATCGGTTTGAAAAAATCTCAAACCGAACCGAACCATGAAAAAATTCAAACTGAACCGAACCAAACCGCCATGGTTTGGTTCGGTTTGGTTCGAACCGCGGTTTGATTTTACAGTTCGAACCGCGGTTTACACAATACAAAAAACGGTTCAAACCATGAAATAGAACATTGTTGAAACCATTAATTAGAACATGGTTTCAAACTACACAATTCATTGTCATGTTTGTTTGAATTTTCCAAACATAACATATATAAGAGATTTAGTATTTAAACACAACTTGAAATTTTGCTTCAATGTTTATGATAACAAAATGCCATTTGAGTACTTGTAATGGTATGTGATAAAGAGTGAATTAATATTATTACAAGAAGATAAACCAAAAGAAAAAAGGGGTTTTCAAATCTAAATGTAAGGTAAAAATGAAAGATATACATATCTACGACTAATATATAACGGTTTGGTGGTTTGGTTTATTGGTTCGGTTTGGTGGTTCGGTCTCACGGTCTCGAACCGTAGTTTGGGGGTCCAAACCGCAGACCAAACCGATCCACACAGTTTGACAATTTTTGGGACCGAACCAAACCACGATTACTTGAAAATCGAACTAAACCGCATGGTTTGGTTTGATTTAGTTTGGTTTTGAACCGCGGTTTGAGCCGAACCACCTACACCCCTACTCAAGAAGAGGTCGTTCAACATTGGGGACTACGTCCTACGAAAGATCGAGGTGACTGGAAGGAAAGCTGAACAGAATAAGTTATCTCCGAACTGGGAAGGACCCTACATCGTCACCAGAATTTTTAAGGAATGGATCTACATGATCGGCCATCCAGGTGGTGATGAACTGAAGCATCCTTGGCATGCTAGATACTTAGTTAGATATTATTTCTGATTGAGCTCTCTATGTAACGATCTACTTCATCAATAAAATGGGGTCACCCCCGAAAAGTTCTATTCACAAACTACGTTATGCTTACAATATGATTCAATTCAAACAGACTCGACTAAAGTCCTAAGTCAACCTCGTTCTTAAACATGTTCGACTGAAGAATTATGTCAGTCTCATTCCTTAAACAAACTCGACTGAAACCCTAAGTCAACCTCGTTATTAAACAGGTTCGACAGAAGACTTATGTCAGTCTCGTTCCTTAAACAGACTCGACTAAAGTCCTAATTCAACCTCGTCCTTAAACAGGTTCGACTGAATACTTATGTTAGTCTCGTTCCTTAAACAGACTCGATTAAAGTCCTATGTCAACCTCATTTTTAAACAGGTTCGACTGAAGACTTATGTCAGTCTCGTTCCTTAAACAGACTCAGCTAAAGTATTAAGTTAACCTCGTCCTTAAACAGGTTCGACTGAAGACCTATGTCAGTCTCGTTCTCAAACAAGTTCGACTAAAACCTTAGTCAGCTTCGTTATGGCAAACTGGTCCGACTAAGACTTTGGTCGATCTTCTACTTAATCTAGTTCGACAAAAAAGACAAAAGTGTGGTTCAAAGCAAAATGATTCAATAGTCAACTAGAATTAAATAATAAGTCCCCCAAAAGCGGGCTAGAACTTGTCAAAATACAAATGTTATGAGTTAAAATGCCTCCCTAACCGGGCTAAGGCATTAACGACTAAAAACAAAAGTGAAAATGTTGGGAACTTGTTCATTACAAAACTGAATTAAAAACAAAAGATCAATCTTGATCATCATTTGGTTGCTCCTGCTGCTGCCGCTCTCTCTGCTCAGCCTCTTAAAAACATGGTCCTGGGTGACCTCTTCATCCTCCTCCTCAGTTTCATCAGCCTTCTCAAGCTCTCGGAGTATAACATTGAAATTTCTTTGCTCGACTGGAGGGGCGACCCAAGGCTCTAACCCATCTTCAGCATCTTGTTGGGCGATAACGACCAGGTCGTTGATGTTGAAGAGAAAAAGAGAATGACCAGCCTAAGCTGCCTCATCATACCTTTCAACATGGGCCCACTCAGCCAATTTCTCAGTTAGCAGCTCGACGCTGGCATCCACCATGGCCCGCCGAGCCATATGATGGCGTCCAACATCATAGAAGTCCCAAGCTCGGGTAAATGTGCGCTCGCCCGGAAAATTTTGGGTTTCCCGATTTAAATGAAAAAAAAGGGAGTCGCCACGCCGTTTTAAGAGGAAACATTGAAAACCTTTATTTAGAGAGAAAACATGAGTTCGGAGGTCAGGTTACGTGTTGGGAAGAACCGAGAGTTCACCCAACACGCCTCGTCCGTAGACGAGTCTTTCAATCAAAACATCCAAGTAAATCCAAAGTGTGTGCAAATATTGATAATAAACGAAGTGTGATTAAATGCATCTTATTAATTATGGAACGAGAATTACATATTGTGAGCCCATTATTTAGGGAGGCCACATCCCTGATACAAACAATCTAAAAACAGATTACAAAGGAAAAAGGGTCTCTGCAGATGGGTCATGTATGTCGCATGACACATCGCACCAGTGACCACATGTGTCGCGTGACACAGGATCACTTGGAGACAAAGGTGTCGCGTGACACATATGAGCCATCTGCAGAAACTGAACAATAAGAACACAGAATCAACAGAAAGCTATACAGATCTAATCATTTAACTAGATTACGAACGAAATACAGAAACGAAACTAAATCAACCCAGGGAGTGTGGATATGGGTAGATCCACACCCCCTTGGGGTTCAAACACCAAATCTAATCAAATAATCAACAATATAAGCTCAATTGCACGAATTATTCAGATTAAACAGAGAGATTGCGATTGGGATTCAGTAATCCAGATAGCTAGGATCTGATTACTGAATCCAAACAAAATTAAATGCTAGAATTAATAGAAATTAAGCAAGAGAGAGAGAGAGATTGGGTTTAGGGAATCGTTACCCTTGTTGCTTCCACGAATTCTATATCCAGTCAGATATAGAATCCTTCAATTCTTCACTTTTGATCTGGAAGGACTGGTGCAAGGGGCTCAATTGGTGTAGCTTGAGAATTGGGTTTGGAAGGGAGGAATTGGGTAGGTTGAAGGTAGGAGAGAGAGAGGTTTGTGTTTAGAGAGGTTCGTTATGCTGCAAATTCTGCAGAGTAACAGTAGGCTAAAATTCGGATCCATTTATGAGAGGGGGAGGGTCTTATTTATAGGCCGCGGTTGGTCGCCTTAATGTGTCGCACGACCTTACGCGTCCACTTTTCATGCCTCAAGCTGTCGCGTGACACAAGGTGGCTCAACCGCTTTTGGCGCTAAAAACCAGTTTACGGAACATTAGGAAAATACCCAAAAGGTCCAACAGGTTTTATTCCCAAGGGGTCCTTTGGCATGAATAATGTACCAAAAGGTACTTCCTTCGCGGGAAACTCATGGAACGTTTCCGGAAGTCTCGGGATAGGCCGGGAATTTACCAAAATGCCCCTAAATGCAATTTTATTATATTAAAATGCATCTAAAAGGTTGCGAATTGGATTGGCGTACTTACAGAGCCCCTCGGCAACGTCACTTTTGGAAAAAGTGGGGTTGTCGATAAAATAAGACCCAATCTCAATGAGCGGCTAGGGTTAAGGTGAAGGGCTAGAAGGGTGAGAAGGGGAAAAGATGGCTGGACCTTTCTGAGAAAGGATTCCTACGTATCCCTTGAACAAGGGAATCAAGCCAAATCGTAGTTCGGACAACAAGACTGGGAAAAAAAACGACAAACCGAAGAAGTGAGAACTATGGTGTCTCGAACCAATTTTGAAAATATTGTGAGATCTATGGTGTCTCGAACCATTTTTGAAAATGTTGTGAGAACTATGGTGTCTCGAACCAATTTTGAAAGTATTATGAGAACTATGGTGTCTCGAACCACTTTTGAAAATGTTGTGAGATCTATGGTGTCTCGGACCAATTTTGAAAATGTTGTGAGATCTATGGTGTCTCGGACCAATTTTAAAAATGTTGTGAGATCTATGGTGTCTCGAACCACTTTTGAAAATGTTGTGAGATCTATGGTGTCTCGGACCACTTTTGAAAATGTTGTGAGATCTATGGTGTCTCGAACCAATTTTGAAAATGTTGTGAGATCTATGGTGTCTCGAACCACTTTTGAAAATGTTGTGAGATCTATGGTGTCTCGAACCACTTTTGAAAATGTTGTGAGATCTATGGTGTCTCGAACCACTTTTGAAAATGTTGTGAGATCTATGGTGTCTCGAACCACTTTTGAAAATATTGTGAGATCTATGGTGTCTCGGACCAATTTTGAAAATGTTGTGAGATCTATGGTGTCTCGAACCACTTTTGAAAATGTTGTGAGATCTATGGTGTCTCGAACCGAAGAAGTGAGAACTATGGTGTCTCGAACCACTTTTGAAAATGTTGTGAGATCTATGGTGTCTCGGACCAATTTTGAAAATGTTGTGAGATCTATGGTGTCTCGAACCACTTTTGAAAATGTTGTGAGATCTATGGTGTCTCGAACCGAAGAAGTGAGAACTATGGTGTCTCGAACCGATTTTGAAAATGTTGTGAGATCTATGGTGTCTCGAACCACTTTTGAAAATGTTGTGAGATCTATGGTGTCTCGAACCGAAGAAGTGAGAATTATGGTGTCTCGAACCGATTTTGTGAGAACTATGGTGTCTCGGACCACTTTTGAAAATGTTGTGAGATCTATGGTGTCTCGGACCAATTTTGAAAATGTTGTGAGATCTATGGTGTCTCGAACCACTTTTGAAAATGTTGTGAGATCTATGGTGTCTCGGACCAATTTTGAAAATGTTGTGGTATGATGATTTGACGCTTGCAAGAAATATGTGTTCATACCTGTGCTGTGCTCACCCGCAGCTGTCGGAAGGTCTTAGACTACCATTGTTGTTTCTACTCTGCTGGGGATAAGTGTAGCTTCCGGAGGGCTCACGCTACTTCTTTCATGCTCTCTTGTTGTTCTTTCTTTCGTGTACTGGGCTTTGCTTTTTCTCTTTCTTTCTTTCTCAATTTGGCCTGAGGGCCAGTCTTGAGACTCAATTGATTATTGTACCTGCGAGGGTAAGACAACAACTCCGGTGCTATGCCTAAATAAGCTTATCTTGTTAGCAAAGATTAATTTATGTTAGCTTGTTTGCACGAGTCCTGTCATCTGCAGGAAAGCAAATGCGATTATTGGGTTAAAGGTCGGTTTTGCCAGGTTTATTCATGAGGTTTTGGGATTGTTTCGGACGTGTATGTATAGTAGGGGTCCTCTCCCGTGAGGTGGAAAATGATATGGCGCAGCTAGGCAAGTTGGGGACGTTCCCGAGTACAGATTGCAGCAGGTTCATTGCTGGTGAGGACATAGTGTATCGCGCGTCTGAGACAAAGAAGCACAGAGGGGGCAGAAGAGCCATCCCAGGCTTGGTGAAGCCCCGCTGACAGCCGCAAAGCAATCCGGAGGGAATCGGGTAAGGAGAGCCGGAGGGATACCTTAACCAAAGCCCCGGCTTGAGGATATTCCATGCAGCTTCATCGGAGGCAGTGCAGTCATCTTGTAGCCACAGAGGCAATTCATCATTTCAAACCGCGATCCAATCGGCCGGACAAGACTCGGAAATGTTTACGCGCAGGGGCACATCTTTCGAATGATGGGAAATGAATCCCGAATTCTGTGTATGACACTCTCGCTTTGGGTTTGGCTCTTTTGAGAGAGTATAAGCATCACAAGGTGTGGAAAGTGTATGGAAGCCCCTGCTGACCGAAACGGTGTTTAGCTCTATCTTCCTATGATGTAGCAATAGAAGACTTTTCGAGACACTTGAAAACTTGTCTTATTCGTGGTGATCACAAAGCTGCTTAAAACCCTTTATTGATGTTCGGGTTACTCAACCACCAAAGCTGATATGAGCAAATATTTTTATCAATCCTGAGGAGAAAGCCCACTGATATCGAGAATCGGAAGGATAGACAGTGTATGGGCATGGTCCTTGAGGAGACCAGATTTTCTGAGATTTGTTTATGATTTCGACCGGACCAATTATGGTTGCCTACGTTCCCCTCCATAGGAGGAGCTCAGGTCGCCGTAGTTCGGCTTATCCCGAATGAAAAGAATGAACGATGAAGTTCGGGGATGTGAGGACCTTCGAGAATTTTGAGCGTTGAAAGAATATGTCCTCTTGGAGTGTCGATGGGAGACACAGATGCGAAGCCCCAGTGGGACGTCCACGGCAGGTGTTTGCGGAGGAGAAATGAAATATGCTCACATACAACGTCGAATGAACGGATGGAATTTGCACAATCTTCAATTGATGGTCCTTTGAGCCGGGATGGACTTGGCTCCGCTTTAAGCAATAATCTGTTTTAAGATCTCGACGATATTGGAATGAAACTGCTATCCGGTAGTAACTGCGGCTGGGCTTCGGGATTTCGATCGGTCTTCGGGTGATTTGGGATATCATGACCTCTTAAAATGAGAGGTCGGCTAGGCTTTTTGCTGGCTGTACTTCTAAAAATGAGAGGTTGGCTCTTGGGTATGTGTTTGGAATTTCTACAGTGGGGGAATCCATGATTTCATCTTTGCTGCCTCTAAGAATGAGAGGTCAATCTTGGCTTTGGTTAAAGGGCAAAGGTAAGGGTGATGTCTTCTAAAGTCGAGAAGACGGCTTGGGTTCGGTTAGGGGTAATGGTGAGGGACATCCGTGCTGTCTCTTTATTCATTCTGAGACTCCCTTTTGAGTAACGACCGGATCCTCTGACTTTCGCTTCTGAGAGGATCACTGGGGACTAGGCTCTCTTTCTTTTCTTTTCTCTCTTTTTTTTTTGTATTTTTGTCTCTCTCTTTTTTTTTTTTTTTTTTTTTTTTTTTTTGAGAGGAGGATTTCAGCTAGTCCCCAGGATGGATCATTGCTTTCCGTCATTTTTGAGCTTGGACCAGGTCGATCTTCTTTTGCATCGCGGGAGCCTCAAGGATAGTCCCTCTTCTTCGGGTGATGGCTAAACGGGTTTCAAATATGCCGATCTTGAAATGAAGGGATATTGTTTAGTGAGGGTAAGGTGATGGTTTTCCTTAGGGTGAGAGGTTTCAACCGCAGTCCCTACCGGATAGTCTGAACGAGATTGAGCTTCCATTGCTTTCTTACGCTTACTTCGCGGAATATCCATGCAAATTCATCGAACAACGAGATAGCGAGGACGAAGGAAGATATGTGAGCATATGGGAATCGAGGTGGGGAGTTCTTAAGCCCCACTCTGGGAAGGATATCAGTCAATTTTCTCACTCCGATCAATTTAAATATTAGTCATTTCAAAGCGTTGGTCGGTGAGCAGCACAAGTGATCATGTAGAATAAGACCAATTCAATAGAGTGCAACACGGGTATGCAAGTAATGTCTCGAGTCTAGCAGGAATAGAAGCAAATATTTTATTATTGCAAATAAAAGACTCATAACATGGACTTGACAGACTCGCGACCACATAAAAGACATTCTAGAACCTACGACGCTGACTGATTGACTTCGTTGTCTACGGGTGAGATAACCTCTGGGCTTCTGCTGACATCACTGAAGAAGATCGGGGACAACATTGGGGCGAGCCTTCTCAACCTTTCCATCATCAACAAGTCTTTGAATAACCTTCTTCAAGGGGATGCAATCATCGGTGATGTGGCCCGGATACTGGTGATATTGGCAATATTTGGTATGATCCAAGTCCGGATTAGGTTTGGTGGGGTTGTAGTTATCAAGTGGCCCGATCATTCCTCGTTGAACCAATCCTCCGAAGGCCTCTTCGGTTGTCATTCCGAGATCATCAAACCGATACCGCTACGGGGTGGCCGCTTTCTCTCGGTCCCCCGCCCGTGAATTCTTGACACTTTGTTGTCGATGGTCATCTCTTTTGCTTTAGGGATCACTGGACTTGCCGCTTCCGTGTCGAAATCCACCATTATTGCCAACATTGGTGTTTCGATGCAAGGTTAAAGAGTCTGTTTTCGCCGCGGGCTCCCATGCCTACCATTTCCCTCAAGTCGATACCAACCACTTCCGATAGCTTCACGGAGAACCGGCTTCACACACGATAGAAAGATGTCCTTTTGATCTGCGGGATTGACTCGAGAGAGTTCATTCATCTTAGCGTTCCATCTCTTGTAGAACTCGGTGATCGACTCATCCCGTTTCTGAATTGTACCGACCAAATCATCCCCGGTTGTGCGCCATTCAAGGTTTCCACGGTACTTTTCAAGAAAGGCCTCGAGAGTCTGACTCCAAGTAGCTCGAGCTTCGACTTAAGGGTTAGAAACCATGTCAAGGCAGAGTCCTTTGAGTGTGAGATGAAAGTCTTGAGCCATAAACTCGGGAGTACAACCCATTGCCCCCATAGTCATCACGTATGTGTCCACATGAGTTTTCGGGCATGCCGAGCCATCAAATTGTATTTTGGGCATTTTGAACTTGTAAGGAAGAGGCTCTACTTGCTTTGGGTCAACAACCTTAAGTCCACTTGATCCTGCCGTCAACTTGTCAATTTGCTGCCGCATTTGCTTCAACAAAGGCAATTACCTCCGGAGTCATCCCGGAAGGCGAGGAAGAGCGGGAGCAATAGTTGAAGAAGGCTCAAAAATCGGCCGGTTGGAAGAGAGACGGCCGAGCTAACCTGGATCTTTGGAGCCGGCAAATGATTAAATTGACCGGTTGGGAAATTCGATTCTCGGAAAAGCCCCGGTAGGCCTGTAAGGAATTGACCCCGGATGTTGCATAGATGATGAGCCAAATCCAAAAGCTAAATCCATTGAAGGATGAGACATGTATTCTTGAAGCTGAGGCCGTCTAGTAGGAAACGCATAGATCCATCCCAGGTGAATTGATTCCGGAGTTAGGATGCCGATTCGGATACCGGGCGTTATTCGGGAAGTGAGGACCAAGAGGCTGACCTTTCGATACCGAGAACCCGGAAACCACAGACCTTGATTGTTCGGAAGCTGGGACCCCAATTGGCTTAGAGGCATGGAAGTATTGAGAAAGGGTGAGGAGGTCAAATCATGGAAGGCCGGCGTGGTCCTCCAAAACCAACTTGAGAGTTCACCGGCGGCCCACGATTCGAGCGTAACCGAAGCTGTGCACCCCGGGTCTCGAGGTTGAAAAAGGAGAGAAACATTCCCGGCTCCTAGATCAGTGTCATTAACCTTGGTGATCTCTTCATAAGTTCCATCGGCGCGTCGGATCACAATGATACCTCGACTTCTCATTGCATCTACAAACTTAGAATGTCTTTGCCTCTTCCCCGGCTTGAGCGAGTAATTGAGTCTCACGCTCTCTAGCTAGAGCGGCTTCCAAATTAGCCCTCATCTCTTCCATAGACAGACTATGCATGACTTGTTGATCCGCGGCAGATGAATCCTCATATTGAGTGGTCATACTCTTCTCTGCACTAGACATCTCTGAAATTGAATCGGGTGCGAAATCTGTAGAAACTGCAGCTGCCTCAAGACGCGAACTAAACGAACACCGGGAATCGGATCGCGCACCCAACTTGCCTTATCTGGAGAGGAGAGAGCGTGTATAAAGAGGGGAGTAGAGAATTTTGAGGAGGTACGGGAGAGGGAAGAATACGGAAGGAGACGGACTCGTGCAACACTTTATTAATCTTCAAGTAGAAATCGGTGTTTTAAGTCCTAGAGACGGTTGGAAAAGGATAATCCTTTATTTCACGCAATCTAGACCTCGGGGGAACCTATGGGCACATCATCCACAAATACACCAAATGCGTTGAGTCAAAATTGACAATAGGCGATAGTACCTAATCAAAACCGAAGCATTTATGGGCCAGACGAGCAGTCCCAATTTCTGGAAAAATTTGGGCAGCATAACGGGTATTCCTGAAGAAATTCAAGGAAAAATCCGGCATGACCTCTCGTCGGTGCACGTTGACAAAGCGACATGATCTCTCGTTAGAACATGCCGTGGGAACGACATGTCCTTTCGTGAAACCATGTTGCATTGCCAACATGCCCACACGTGCTAGGTTTTGGGAAAGGTACGAAAGCTTATTAAAATTTTTGAAACAACTCATTTTAGTGTATTTGAAAAATGGCGTGTCGAAAACCAACCGTTTTGGGTGAAGTTTAAAAGTGTGGCGCCACCTATAATGCACTAGGGGTATGGGTTTGACATTAGGCGCTCAAGCGTAGGCGAATTTTATGGCCGTCCGCGATGCCGTCAATCGCACCCGAGGGTTCTAGATCTACGTGGTGTAGTGTGCGGGATGGCTATGTTCCTTTATTTATGAAAATGATTTTTTTTTATATATATATATATATTTTATTTTTTTTTAAAAAAAAGAAAACAACACACACCCTCACACAGGATATACAGGGAACAACAATCAATTGAGTCACGCTTGATCCAAGGGACTGCCCTCAAACCAGTCTTCTGATGTTATGTTCAGTGGCCACCCTTTGTCGCGTGACACAGGACAACCAGAGACAAAGGTGTCGCACGACCTGGGTGGTCACTGAACCAGCAGCTCTTCAATCATCAAATCAGCCCCTGTTTTATCATAGCAAGAGCAACACAAAGAGAAGACTAATGCACAAAAAGTGACCACAAGCACAAAGGGCTCACAAGTTTCATAATCAACAAGATGTATGAACCACAAATGATTATCGAATAATGCACACAAAATGGATGTATTGGATGTTTGACTAAATAAAAGCTTGACCCACTCAACACTTGAAAAACAGGTTTTCAAATGTTTCATCCCCAGCGGAGTCGCCACTGAATGTGCGCTCGCCCGAAAAAAGAAAAGGAGGAGTCGCCACGCCGTTTTAAGAGGAAACATTGAAAACCTTTATTTAGAGAGAAAAACATGAGTTCGGGGGTCAGGTTACGTGTTGGGAAGAACCGAGAGTTCACCCAACACGCCTCGTCCGTAGACGAGTCTTTCAATCAAAAACATCCAAGTAAATCCAAAGTGTGTGCATACATTGATAATAAGCAAGATGTGGTAAAATACGTCTTATTGATTATGAAAAGAGGAAATACAAATTGTGAGCCCATTATTTAGGGAGGCCACATCCCTGAATACAAACAATCTTAAAACAGATTACAAAAGAAAGAGGTCTCTGCAGATAGGTCACTTATGTCGCGTGACACGTCGTATCAGTGACCAAATATGTCGCGTGACACAGGATCACATGGAGACAAAGGTGTCACGTGACACATATGGACCATCTGCAGAAGACTTACAGAATGAACACAGAATTGACAGAAAGCTATACAGATCTAATCAATTAGCTAGATTACGAACGAAATACAGAAACGAGACTAAATCAACCCAGGGAGTGTGGATATGGGTAGATCCACACCCCCTTGGGGCTCAAGCACCAAATTCAACCAAATCAAACAATATGAGCTCAATTACACAATTTATGTAAGTTAAACAGAGAGATTGCGATTGGGATTCAGTAATTCAGATAGCTAGGATCTGATTACTGAATCCAAACAAAATATAATGCTAGAATTACAAGGAATTAAGCAAGAGAGAGAGAGGGAGAGAGGGTTAGGGAATCGTTACCCTTGTTGCTTCCTCGAATTCTATATCCAGTCAGATATAGAATCCTTCAATTCGTCGTTGCGAGATCTCGAAAGCTGCAGTGCAAGGGCTCCAATTGGTGTAATTTGAGAATTGGGTTTGGATGGGAGGAATTGGTTAGTTGGAAGGTAGGAGAGAGAGAGGTTTGGTGTTTGGGATGTTCGTCACAATGCTATTTTGGCAGAGTAACAGTAGGCTAGAATTCGGATCCCATTTCAATGAGGGGGAGGGTCTTATTTATAGGCTGCAGTTGGCTGCCTTAGTATGTCGCACGACCTTACGCGTCCACTTTCCATGCCTCAAGCTGTCGCGTGACACAAGGTGGCTCAACCGCTTTTGGCGCCAAAAACCAGTTTCTGGAACATTCCGGGAAAATACCCAAAAGGTCCAACAGGTTTTATTCCCAAGGGGTCCTTTGGCATGAATGATGTACCAAAAGGTACTTCCTTCGCGGGAAACTCATGGAACGTTTCCGGAAGTCTCGGGATAGGCCGGGAATTTACCAAAACGCCCCTTAATGCAGTTTTATTATATTAAAATGCATCGAAAAGGTTGCGAATTGGATTGGCGTACTTACAGATGACAATAAAGAGTTTCGTGAATGGTATTTTAATAAATACTCACACGAAGAATTAATGGAATTTAAAAATAAATATTTCGAGTGTTTAGAGAAAAATCAAAAGCTTACATACTTTGTAAAATGATTTTTAAATCATCATATTGATGAAATAGATAATGAAATCTCAGTAATACAAAGGTCTTGGAATACTAAGACAGGGGAAACGGTTAAGGCACCTTTTCCAGCTGAACAAGCTTTTTGTTTAAATAAAGATATAGAGGTTGCTGCCTATGGTAGCTTGCAGAGAATTGATTCTTCTCAAATAACATTTAGAGAATTAAATACTCTAATTAAATCTCAAAATTATACCAACACCTTTTTGGTCTGTTTAGTTGATCAATTTGTATCTCTAGAAAGAGAGTTGACTTCTCTTAAAGATACAATTAACCAACAAATGGATCAACAAAGGGTAATAATTGATCAACTAAATCAATTAAATAAAGAAGAGCAAAAAGAGTCATGTCCATCTGTTCAAACAGATGTTCCTATGATTCAACCTCCTATTCCGGTTCAAGGATTTAAAATGGAGGATAATACTAATGAGTTTGTTCATATTTTAGAATAAAAATTGAGAAATTTAAATTTCAGTGTTCTTTCTAAAGAAGGAACATCAAAGCAAAATGAGTCTTCTGAAAATGATGAGACTGAGATTGAGAGTCAATCTGAATCCTCGGAAGAGAATGAAGAGATTAATCACTTAACCGATATGTTTGCTGATTTAAATACTAATAATAATATTAGTGAATTAAATCCAATTTATGCTCCTAAACCTCTTGATAAATATTATTATCAAAGACCCTCGCCTCAAGATCTTCTTTTTGAAGAACCTGAGCCATTCCAGAATTCTTATTCTGGAAAAGCCATTTATGAATGGAATATTGATGGCTTAAATGATAAACAAATTTTAGATGTAATACATAGAATAATGATGTATTCTACTGTATGTAAACAGCATGGCAATAGCGATAGTGCCATAGCAAATTTTGTTATCACCGATTTTGTAGGTCAATTAAGAGGTTGGTGGGATCGTTATCTTACGAAACCACAAAAAATAGAAATAAGAAACCATAAAAAATTGGTTAAAACTGAATCAGGTAGTACAATGGTTACTACTGAAGAAAATGCAGTGTATACATTGTGTCTCACTATCCTACAGCATTTTGTAGGAAATACAATTCCAATTGCCGAGAAGTTACATACACTTCTCCAAAACCTAAGATGTCCATCTTTAACCCATTTTAGATGGTATAAAGATACATTTTTATCTAGGGTTTATCAATTAACAAACCCTAATTCAACCCATTGAAAATCTAAATTTATAGATGGCCTTCCTCATCTTTTTGCTGAAAAAGTTAGGCAATCTTTAAGGATGAAAAATGATGGAATAAATATTAATTATTCTGAATTAACTTATGGGCAACTAATTTGTAGTTGCATAAATGAATGATTAGCTTTGTGTAATGACATTAAGTTAAAAAATCAATTAAAAAAGCAAAAGCTATCAGAAAAGCACCAATTGGGTGAATTCTGTGAACAATTTGCTTTTGACTTAGGAAAATCATTAATTCCTGAAAAGAAATTTAAAATAAATAAAAAACATAAAATTGTTTATAAGAAAAATAAATCTTTTAAAAATAAAGAAAATTATTACGAAAATCCGTATAAAAAGAATTATAAAAGACGTCATTATAAGGCTAAGCCTAAACAAAAAGGAAAAGCTTTTATGCCTAAAAATGGAAAAAGAAAAGCAAAAAAACTTGAAATAAGTTGCCATAAATGTGGAAAGATTGACCATTATGCTAATCAATGTTGGACTAAAAAAGCCCTTAATGAAATTGAAGATGAATAATTACATTCACAATTAAAAAAGATAATGCTTGTTAATTCTGACGAAGAAGTAGAATTTTCTAATAATGAAAATTTTGAGCTAGTTGAAGAAACTTCTTCGGGGGAGGAAGAGTTAGAAAACCTTAATAATAATTGTCAAGGCAACGAATTAAGTATCGAATTAAGCCATTGGAAATCCATAGTGGATATGCATGGATTAAATGTATTAAATGTTGATCAAGAAAAAGCATTAAAAATGATAGACTCAATTAAGGATCCCAATTTAAAAGAAAAAATCCTTAAAACCTTAATTAAAGAGGAATCACCTTTTATAGTAGAAGCACCTTACCAATTAAGTGAGGTTTTACATAGATTTCAACAATCTAATGTTAAAGAAACACCTATTTCTATTAATGATTTAAAAAGAGAAATAAACTTGTTAAAATCTGAAATTTCTCAGATTAAAAATAATAATGAAGCTTTATCTACAAGAATGACCTTGTTGGAAACAAAATCTCTTAAATTAAAGGAAATACAAGAGGTTGCTTCTTCCAGTAATAATGAAAAAAATCTGGCTTCTATCAGTAATACTGATTTAAAAGGATATTTAAATCTTTTAGAACAAGTTACATCACAAAAATGGTTTGTGAAAATAACTCTTGTAATCAATAGAGATTTTATATTAGAAAATGAGATAGCACTAATTGATAGTGGTGCTGATTTGAATTGTTTACAAGAAGGAATAATTCCTATTAAATATTTTTCAAAAACAACTCAATCTCTTACCCAAGCAGGAGGAGATAAATTAAGAGTTAAATACAAATTATCGAATGTTTATATTTGTAATCAAAATATTTGTTTACCCACTTCTTTTATTATGGTTAAAGGTCTTACCCATAAAATAATATTGGGAACCCCTTTCCTTCATAAAATAATGCCAATAATTAATATTGACAAAAGAGGAATATCTACCATAATAGATGGTAAAGAAATTATGTTTGAATTTATTACCGATCCTCAGACCCGTATGCTTAATGTAGGGATATTCTTTTAAATAAAGAAAAACAATTATGTTTTCTTAAGGAAGAAAATGGAATTTTAAATATTAATGAACAACTCAAAAAGAATAATATTCAAACTCAAATTAAATTAATTGAGCAACAATTTACTAATGAAATTTGTAATAGTTTACCCAATGCTTTTTGGGATAGAAAGAAACACTTTGTTTCTTTACCTTATCTAGATAATTTTGATGAAAAATAAATACCTACTAAGGCTAGACCGGCTCAAATGAACCGATAATATTTAGAATTATGTAAAAATGAAATTAATTCTCTTCTAGAGAAAAATTTAATTAGAAAATCCAAATCTCCTTGGAGCTGCACTGCTTTCTATGTGAATAACGCAGCTGAAAAGGAACGAGGTGTTCCTAGATTAGTAATAAATTATAAATCACTAAATAAAGTATTAAAATGGATTAGATACACGATTCTTAATAAAAATGATTTATTAGATAGGCTAAATGAAGCTTTAATCTTTTCAAAATTCGATAAGAAATTCGGATATTGGCAGATTCAAATTAGTGAATCTGATAGGTATAAAACTGCCTTTACAGTCCCATTTGGACATTATGAATGGAACGTAATGCCTTTTGGATTAAAAAATGCTCCTTCTGAATTTCAGAACATTATGAATGATATTTTCAATCCATACACAGAATTTATAATTGTGTATATTGATGATGTTTTAGTATTTTCTAAAACAATAGAACAACATTTTAAACATTTAAAAATATTTAAAAATTTGATAAATCATAATGGTTTGGTGGTATCTGCACCAAAAATGAAATTATTTCAAATTCAAGTTAGATTTTTGGGTCATAATATTGACCAAGGAAAAATTATTCCTATAGAGAGAAGTATTGAATTTGCTTCTAAATTTCCTGATGTCATAAATGATACAAAACAATTATAAAGGTTTTTGGGTAGTCTAAATTATATTTCAGACTACTATGCTAATTTGGCTAGGGATACAGCTATACTGTATTCTAGATTAAAAAAGAATCCTAAACCCTGGACTGAGGAACATACTCAAACCGTAAGAATAATTAAATCAAAGGTAAAATGTCTACCTTGTTTATCTTTGGCAAATCCAAACTATTTTAAAATAGTAGAAACAGATGCTTCCGATATAGGGTACGGAGGTATTCTAAAACAAGTAAATCCTGATAATTCAAAAGAAAATTTAGTGAGATTTACTTCGGGAAAATGGAATCCCACTCAGTTGAAATATTCAACTATTAAGAAAGAAATGCTTTCTGTAATAAAATGTATTTTTTAAAATTTCAGGATGATTTATTAAATTAAAATTTTTTACTAAAAATTGATTGCAGTTCAGTAAAATCTATTATTGAAAAAGATGTTAAAAATCTTGTAGCAAAGCAAATATTTCCAGGATGATAAGCTCAGCTATCTGCCTTTGAATTTGATATTCAATATATAAAAGGAGAAAATAATTCTCTTGCTGATTACTTAACTCGAGAATTTTTACAGGGAAAATGACAACCCCTAATAGGGGAAGAGGTCGCGGTAATGGCCGTGGTCGAGGTCGAATACCTTATCAAGAAGGAGATTGGACAATTTGCCAATCTACCAATATACCCATCAGGCCAATTTACCCTTTTAGGCCAAGAAATATGCAGCAATCTCCTGCATCCGGTAAAAAGGAAGAATTAACTTCCACCTCATCATCAAATCCGATGATATCTTATAGAGATATGACAAATTGCAGAGAATACTCAGGAGCAAGAATATTATGAAAATTCTATCACAGAATTTGTGATGTATGTTGAGGATGAAGACCTCAAAATAACCAGAAATGATGCCTGGTCAATTACGATCAGATACCTCGAATCTAGAGGTTATCCAGGCCTCCATGGGCAGGCAAGACCTAATCTGGAAATCTTGCTCATAGTTACTGAATCAGTAACAATTACTCACTACTACAATAGTAGTAGTGAAGAAAAATTTATAAATTATAGCAAATGCCACATTAATAAAATTTTGCTCCCTAGAGAGTGGGGATTAAATCCCAATGGGGATAAAGCTGTGAAAATTACTGAAGGGCAATATGCCTATTTCAATTATTGGGATTATATCCAAGCATTTTCAAATGTTTTTTATTACCAAAATCCCAAGAACAAACATTCTTGGTTTTTCTCAATAAATCCAGAAATTCTGGAAAAGCCCGTTCCAAATGGGTTTTATAACTGGTGGTCAAAATTTGGTCCTTCTTTGAAAATTTTACCAAAAGAAGTTGGGGATTTATATAATCCTTGATGCGATAATAGTCCACTAGTTGCACAATTGCAAACAGAGAAATTAATTTATGGACAATGTCCTTTCTTATTCTTTGCAAAATTTCAAATTCCATGGATTTGGAGATGGACAATATCCATCGCTCATGATGATCTTGATATACCAATTTTACAAAAAAAATTATTTTTTAAATGGTGGGGTAGAATGAATGAGGAAGATTTAAAAAATTTGACAGTTAGAATTCAAACTGTTATTAAGGATGACCATAATCAAGGGTCTAAAGAGCAATGCTTCCAGCCTGGCTCAATGAGCAGTCTGAAAAATTATTTTCAGAAAAAATATCCCAAGGAATCGGAGGAGAAAATTATGGTGAAGGTTCTGGACCACATGAAGAACTTCTCTCGACATTTCCAAATCAATCAGCAAAGGATGATGATTCTATGAAAAGCTTGATGTCATCACATGGGTCACTTGACTCTATTAATACTTTCAATTGTATGCCGGGGAGAAACTTCGGCCAAATGAGCCAACTCGGGGAGGATATTTGGGACTCCTTAATAGAGGCAATATCTCAACAAGCTAAGGCTGCAGCGAAAGGGAAATCCCCAGCCAAAGATTAAAGGTTAAATGGCAAGTAATCCAATTAAATCTGCTTTTGATGAAATCAAGAAGAAGGAAAGACAACTCCGAAAGGAAATTAAGGAGCTTGATGAAGAAATAAAAAATGAATTAAGGAGAAATCCAAATAGGTGGACCAACTTAGTTACAGCCCTAGATAATATGAGGTGGGCTAAAAAACAAAAAATAAAGTTACTTAAATTACGAATAAGATTAATTCATCTTCATAATATCACGGGATGAAAGTCAAGCAGCCGCACTAAATCATGTCGGCAGATGAAGACAATGGACTTTAAGCAATAATGGTTGCTTTGGACAGCAAGAATCTTGCTTTATTAAAGTAAAGTAAAGTAGTTTGTTTTCTTGTAAGAAAGTCATTATTGATAGTGTCGATGGGGCCCAATGTGTACCCGACTTCAATAATGGTTACTACTTTTGTAAAAGTTGTTTGTTTTATTACTTTTGTAAAAGTTGTTTGTCTCCAGTATTGTCCGAAATGGACAGGTGTCTGTATTTGTATCCTCTCTCCATCTATATAAGGAGAGCTTTCCTTCATTTGTAATTACGCTTTGAAACTAATAGAAAGAATTTTCTTTCATATACTTTCTCTCTAAATTATTCTTACACACACACTTCTCCTCCATCTCATATATATATATATATATATATATATATATATATATATATATATAGTTGAAATTAAATATCTCTACATATATAGAGTTTCAATCATTCGAAATAAAAAAATATTTATTTATTTAAATCACTGTATGTATAATTGAGTAAGTGGGGAAGTGATATGAAATATTTTAGGGGTGAAATGAGATTACTCTGTACATATATTAAGAAGATGAAGTTTATTAGGTGATGTTTTTTTTTTCTTTAATTGATTGTAATAATCTTTGTTGTAAGTTAAAAGATAGAACTACTATTGATGTTTGAGTTGAGCTTTCGACATTTGTGTAGTGTCGTCTATTATGTTATTGTGAATGCCGTTGATTTGTCGTTTGTATAAAAAAATTGTTAACTGTAAGTACGCCAATCCAATTCGCGACCTTTTCAGATGCATTTTAGAATGATAAAATTGCATTTAGGGGCGTTTTGGTAAATTTTCGGTCCGTTCCGAGACTTCCGAAAACATTTTATATGTTTCTCGCGAAGGAAGTGTATTTTAGTATTTTTCCCGGACAAAAAGGACCTAAAGAGAATAAATCTGTTTTGGACTTTTTAGGAATTATCCAAGAAGGTTCCAGAATCAGATTTGGCGTCAAAAACGGTTACGGTCACCTTGTGTCACGCGACAAGTCGAGGCATGAAAAGTGGTTACGTTATGCCGTGCGACACATTGAGGCCACTAACTGTAGCTATAAATAAGACCCTACCCCTCTCAGTTTTGGATTCGAATTGGAACCTCCCAAAGTCACTCTGCCAAAATTCATTCAGAAACTCTCTCTCTCCTGCTCCCTCACCAAAACCACCCAATTCCCTACCAATTCCCTCACCTCTCATCTCTCTTCAACCCATTACCTCTCCTTCTCCACCACACACTTCAGATCTTCCAATCCAGCTCTCAGTTTGTGCTTAGATCTCCAGTCAGAAGTTGAATTGAAGACTCCTACACCTAACTTGGTGTAAGAGTTGAGGACTACAAGGGTAACTCTCTCTCCTCCTTTCTCTCTCTCATTTACTTGTCTATTTTGTTCTTCCTTCTTATCCACTTGATAATCAGGCTCTATCTGCCTCAGATTATCAAGTGGCAACTGCAATCACTCTGTTTAAATCGTTTATACTTGGATCCAATTGCTTGCTTATGATGTGATTTACTTAGATTGGCAATTTGGATGTCAAGGGAGTGTGGATCTCCCATATCCACACTCCTTTGATCAATTCGTATCTAATTCATGTTGTTCTTATTAGTTTTGGTAGAATTGTTGTGAATCTGTTGGATCTGCATCTTAGTTTGTGAGGTACCTGCAGATGGTAACCTTATGTCACGCGACACATGTGGACATTAGGAGTCCTGTGTCACGCGACATGTCGTAACCATCTGCAGGGACCATATTTCATTTGTAATTTGTTTTAGTTGTTTATTTTAGCATTCAATAAAGTGTTCATGCAGTTTAATGCTTAGATCTGGTCTTAATAGTAATTTTGTGTCCATCTAGAAGTTCTGTGATCTGATTAGTTGTGAGCCTCTGCAAGGTGACCATTGATGTCACGCGACATGTTTGGACAAGGGAGTCCTATGTCACGCGACAGAAATGATCCTTTACAGAGGACCTGTTTGTTTTGTAATCTGTTCTTATATTGTAAAGGGATGTGGCCTCCCGGACAATTGGTCTACAAGTTGTAATGATCTTGCTTATTCAATAAAATCCATGTTTATCGCATTTGCCAATTATCATCGTTTGCACATTGTCTTGAATTACTTGGATGTCTAAATTAGAAAGACTCGTCTACGGACGAGGCATGTTGGGTGAACTCTCAATTCTTCTCAACACGTAACCTGACCCCCGAACCCATTTTCTCTGTCAAAAAGGTTTTTCAAAGTGCACCTCTAAAAGCATGGCGTGGCGACTCCTTTTTCCATAATTTCTCATTTTCGGGCGAGCGCGCATTCATTAACAAAAAGTGAATATAATTTTTCAGTAATATATGTGAGATGAGAGACACATTTGCAAATTTTAGGGAGATAGATGAATTTGTGATAGGTGGATGGGGGTGGTGGTATGGAAGGGTGTAAGTGCTCCAATTTGAGTTGTTAGAATTTTCGTTAGAAAATTAACGAAAGTTTTAACATTTCTAACATTTCTAACAATTTCTAACATTCCTAACAAAGTGAGGGTAGATTAGGGATTGCCATTTAAAGATAAACCATGGAAAGGAATCAAAAAAGCTAAATAAATTGGAAAAATCCGAATTGGGCAAGTTGAAAAACATAAACTGCTGGATTTTTGAATTTTATTCTTCCTGTCCAAAGCCTGGAGCTGCATTTAATGAACAGTGCATGTTTACAACCCTATCCGCGCGGACATGTTTGACATTTCCAGAGGGCTATAAATTGAACCCTCCTCTCTCAGTTTAGACAACACAATTTGCTCACAGCAACACAATTCTGGCGAAATATAGAGAGAAAACAGTGGGAATTCACTTGAATTGCCACCATTTTCTCTTGAATCTTTCCCAAACCCCACTCACTCAAAATACTTTCAAAACACTCTCATACATACTCTCATACATACACCAATACAATCTCAAATCACCCCTTAGGAGGAGGATTAGAGAGAAAACATAAAGGACTTAAGTGTTATCTACTTGTTTTCTCTTTGACCAACTCTATCATCAAACCCTAAACACATTCAAGCCTTGAATCCACCCAAACACAAATCCAAACACCAAATCTTGATACTCCTCAAGTCAAACACCAAATCTTGATACTCCTCAAGTCAAATTCCAAGCCTAGGAAGATAGGGTGTCACCATTGGTAAAGCCATCCTTCTCTAAACCCTAAAACTCCCTTTTAACTTCTTGTTCATCTTGTTCTTCTTATTTTGATTTGCTTTATGTCTAGTTTAACTTAAATCTTGACCTAAGATGGTCATCTTGAAGTTCATCTTCATGAATGACCATCTCAAATGGTCCACATTTTAAATCTCTAGTTGATTTTTCTCTTTAATTTCATCTCTACAAAATTCCCCTTCCCAAGCAAATGAAATGCTTAAGTCCTAATGTACCCCAAGGATGGTTTGATATAGTAGATCACCATTAAAATGTCTAGTGACTACTAATCAAAACCTAGGGAAATGGGGACAAGCATGGATGCAAAACCCCCTTTAAAATCACATTTTCCTTCTTGAGAAGTTGCTGTCCAGTAGCAATTTTCTAAGACCCCAGTCCATGGTCTAATTTTTTGGACACAGATAAACTTGGAATTTGGTGTTGACTACAAAACACTTTTTGTAGACAACATCCAGATATTTCCAGAAATATTTTTACTTTATTTTTTTCGTGAGTAAAACTCCCTTTTTCAAATTTTCCTTTAAAGGTCAGTTCATCAGTCTCTGGAAATCCAGATTTCACATCTGAGATTTCCAGAAGGTTTTGGTCCCTCAAATCATCTCCAAAATGGGAAGTTCTTTTACAGAAACCTTATTTAAGGTGTTTTGAACATTTTTCATTCTCAGACTTT
Organism: Adenophora triphylla var. japonica; assembly: GCA_022495995.1. Classification (NCBI taxonomy): domain Eukaryota; kingdom Viridiplantae; phylum Streptophyta; class Magnoliopsida; order Asterales; family Campanulaceae; genus Adenophora; species Adenophora triphylla. Next base: position 148,703 of record JAFEMH010003301.1, on the reverse strand, counting down.
TCCCAGATTCTGGAGTTTTAAAGCCCTAAAGTCCATTTCAAAATCAAGTGTCCACTGCCTTTTTCATTCTGGCAGAAATGGTTTTCAACTTCCAAAAATCTTTTGAACCAAATCTCAACCCAAAAATCACACCAAAAATCATGGGATCTGTCCAAAGTCTAATAAAGAATTCCCAATTTTTACTTTCCTCAGTTTCAACTTATTTTGGCCAAAGTAACACACACACACACACACACACAAACAAATGATTTTAAAATGTTTGGAAGATTCGTTTTACGAGGCATTCCGGGTGCACACTAACGTCCTTCCCGGCGTGTAACGTGACCTCCGAACCCAAATCTCTATTCTCGGGCATTTTTCAAAGTTTTGTCCCTTAAAACAAAAATGGCGTGGCGACACCGTTTGATTTCAAAAATCGGGTACATCACAGTGGCGACTCCGCTGGGGAATAATTAAGCTTTTTCTAAAAAAAATGATATTTGGTATATTGGTGGAAACCATTAAACTTCCCGTTACCGCCTCCTAACACGAGTCGGGGATAAATTGTGGTTTAACAATCCCACGTACCGGTATCATTGTTTCCAAAAAAAAAAAGGAAAAGCTTTTGAGGGTCAAGCTTCCGTCCCGGCTTTAAAAATCATTTGTTGTGTGTGTTGATTTTTGCACATTTTCGTGTTGTTTTGACCGCTTCGGAAAAAGTCAAAATTTTGACTGTCAGAATCATGTCCCTAACTGTCGGAATTTTTGTGCTTATGTGTTTATTAAATTTCAATTTCAAAAAAAAACTTTCAAAAAAAAAGATTTTCAAAAAAAAAAAGAAAATTTTCAAAAAAAATCATGCATCATATTTTTAAGACACATGAAAAATTTCTACTTTACTCAGAAAAAGAATATAGACTGCTTGCACACTACGCGCACGTGATCGTACACTGCACACTATGTCCCTAACCCGGGGAAATCCTTGTCGCGGCCCGTTTGGTCTTATTACGCCTCTCGGTGCAAGCACAGGACTACCCAAACATCCCATGGAACCTCGTGTCGACCATGCACTTGTCCGTGACACACTTTGTTCGAGACCCGGTTAGTTTTTAGTCTGGTCTGTGTCATGCCCTGTCTGTGTATAGACCTTTCCTTTCAAGCCTTTGTCGGCACACCGACTCGATATCTTTCGGGGACCCTAATCAGTCGAAGCTCTGCCGGTTTTTCGTCGCAGACTTTGACCAAGATATTGACCGGCGCCTTGACTTCGGCTCTGACTGGCACAAATTATACACTGACTCCCAGCATTGACACTGAGTCATCAAGGATTAATGATTATTCCATGCCTAATTACGGCCTAATTGACGACAAGTCAAGATCAATCGTGGACATTTATCAGTCCAAATCATGCCGACTTTTTGTCGAGCCCTCGGACATGATCTTGACTTTGACGTCAGCTTTGTCCGTAATTTACATCGAATGCTCGTTAAGACTCGATTATCACTTCAGGACTTTTAGGATCGTTTTTCTTTCGGTCGGTGGGACCCGCTTGCCTATAGGACCCTCGCCCGGGGCTGTCCACCCTGGGAGGTCGAAATACAGGTGGAATACGAGGGGCTTATAGACGTAGTGACGGGGCCCACTGATCCAGGATCCAGAGTAGTTTGCAAAAAAAAAAAGAAGAGCAATCTTTTCCAACCGATTAGGTTAATAAACATGTTTTAAGTAAACGTGAACAAATAACCGCATGTTGCATGAGCCCAAAGCCCAAATACCTACCCTCCTTCATTCCCAGACATCTGAACCCTCGTACCTTTTCCCCCGCAGCTCCTCACAAAGGTTGGTTCCGGACCTTTAGGGTCACCGTTTGATCAGTTAGGAAGAGTCAGCGCGTCATCGGCTTCGCCGTTTGTTCCGACTCCGGGTTTCGGAGAATGTACTGCATCGGCCGGTAATGATGGGGATAACATCACTCCGCCTCCCGGGACCCTCGGACGAACGGCGGTGGAATCGGTTAGCCGAACGAGATGAGGTTGCGACAGGAAGCACACTGAATAGCCTTATGGAGGCTATCAAAAGCCATAGTTTGGCCGCCAGCCTCAACCCCGATGGCACCTTCACCGTGGAAGAAGACGAGGATGCCAATCCCACTCTCGCCGCCACGATTACTCCAGGATGCCACCGCCCACCTCCTACGGTACCACTACGAGAACCCATGCTCCTCGATCTTCGGGTCGGCCGGCTCCCAACCACGCACCACCTGGATCCATGCAGCCCGACGGCACAAATCAGTTCACAGTTCCTCAGTGGGGACAAAGCCAGTACGGAATGTATTCTCACGGTTGGGGTTATCTCGGAATCCCGCAGCTAATTGGGATCCCGCCTCAGTTTGGAACTGATCAATCCGGGCCTTCGCTGCAACAGTTCAAAGGGCCACAACAACAGTTCGGCATGCCTCAACAGCCGTCAGGAGCCCCTCCTCAGAATGATGTTAGCTCGGCTGCTCTTCACACAGCTTCCGCAAACCCATTTCTCACTTAGGGTTCAATGGGTTACCAAGCCCCCATCCCAGTTTCATCAGAATCACCAGGACCACAGTATCCTCTCGGTTATACACCCTCGCCACAGCCTGGCATGCAGTTCAACAACCAGGGACAGCAACCCGCATTTAAGCCTCACTCTGGAAACCCGAGCTATCCGGCTACCTCAGGTCTGCCTCCACCTTCTTTACCAATGGGAAGCCAACAGTAAGTCGCTGGATTCTATCCCTTCGCCCAAGCTCCTACCTACACTCCCCAGGGTAATTTGGGCCAAGGACAGGTTTTCACCTATGCCCCGGAATATGGTATCCCTTCCACCGGTGTGCCGCCAGTGGTAACTCCTCTCTCCAGCACAGTCACTGGTTTGAACGCTCTAGCTCCACCACAGGACCCTCACCTGGCCTGGTTCATGGAACAACACAAGGAGATGAAAGCACAAATTGCTGAATTGACTGCTAAGAAAGCTGCCTTCCGGCCTACGAACCCGGACTCCATTGTGCCCCTGCCTCACAAGTTTGTGATGCCTAATCTAGACCTGTTTGATGGGACTGCATGCCCGAAAACTCACCTGGACACATACACTTTGGCAATGAAAGCTAAGAGATGCACAAATCAGCAGTTGGCCGACTACTTGATCTCTCTTTGAAGTCGGGAGCTTTGAAATGGTTCTTTCGATTGAAGCCCGAAGCTAGGGCTACATGGGACCAGATTACCGAGTACTTTCACCGATAAGTATAAAGCCAACTTGGAATGGGAAACAAACGAGTTGACTGCGAGACAACGATGCGGCGCCACGATGAGAATATTGGGGATTTCTATAAGAGGTGGAATTTGAAGCTCAGTGAAATGGCCATTCCTCCCTCTGATGAGGAGCAGTTAGACATCTTCCAGTCATGCTTGAAACCACATCTGAGAGCCTCCCTCAGCCACTTCCCCTACGCAGACTTGCGGGCAATGGTCAACTCCGGGGCTAAATTTGAGAAGGCTTACAATCAGCAACCGACTGCTGCACCCGCCTACAGATACCGGGTTTCCTCCACCTCCAACACGGCTCTGCCCTTGCCACATGCGGGACGGGGTGCCGTAACAATGCCACTTCCTTTGTGCCCAAGAAACCTGACACATCCAGATCCCGGCTCCAAGGCTTGGGAAACCTTGGGATGCCTTTGAGTGATATCTTCAGAGGTTTGATAAAAGAAGGTTTGCTCCGGCCTTTAGAAAATTATCAGCCCAGAAACCCCAATGCTCATTTGGATACCTCCAAGCATTGTGTCTTTCATCAGTACCATGGGCACCTGACAGATGATTGCGTCCCCTTGAAAAAGGCAATCCAAGGGTTGATTGAGCAAGGGAGGTTAGAAGTGCCTGAAGAGCCCAATACAATCAGTAACCCATTCCCTAGAAACAACAACATGAGTGTCAACATGATCGAGTTTGGTGGTTCAAGCCTTGTGGGCACGATGGAGTTTGACTCGTCCCTTTGCGAGGTCAATGAACCAGTCATTGCAGGCAAGGAAGATGGTTGTATTGAGCAAGAAGTTGACAAAGAAGTCCTGATGGGAAGACCTGCGATAGCTCCCGTCTCCAGCGTCGAAGAAAAGATGCATGATCCAACAGCAAAGAGCAGCTAGACTAGGGGCTACCTATCTCTAAAATAGTCTTTTAGTCAACCTTCGTCGGTTCTAGTATTTTTCTTTCACCTAAGTCCATCTTGGACACTTGTCGGTTTTGTCCACCTCGAATGTTGTGGAAAGATAGCTTAACTATCATTTAAAATTTTTATATATATATGTCTTTCTTCTTTTCTTGCTAGACTCGAGACATCACTTGCACACTCACGTTACACTTAATTGAAATGGTTTTATCCTAGATGATCACTTGTGCTGCTCAACTACTAATTCTTTGAAATAATTAATATTTAAATTAATTGGAGTGAGAAAATCAATTGATATCCCTCTCAAATTGGGGCTTACCAACTCCCCATCTTGCATCTCATATGCTCACATCCCTTTCATCAGCCTCATCATCTCGTTGCTCGATGAATTTGCATGGATCTTTTCTCATTTAAAGCTTAAGCAAGCAATGAAGACTTAATCTCGTTTAGGTCATCCGGTAGGGATTGCGGTTGAAGCCTTTCACCCATAGGAAAGCCATTACCTCACCCTTACTAAACAATACCCTTTCATTTCAAGATCGGCGTGTTTTGAAACCCGGTTTAGCCATCATTTTTTCTCCTTACTGAGAGAAAGTCCAAGCGAGCCCAAGAAGTTAGCTTCGAGAGTCGGCGATGCGCAAAATATCTCAAGCCATGAAGGAAGGACAAAGACAATCCTCAACTCCTCGGGAGGCTTTCCAAGTCAAAAAAAAAAAAACAAAAAAAAACAAAAAACAAACAAAAAAAAAAAAAAAGAACTGTCGATCCTCAAAAGTCCCCGACTTCTCAAGAAGCTCTCCAATGATCAAAAAGGAGCCCGAATCCTCGCAAGTTCGCAAAAAAAAAAAAAAAAGTTGTCAATAGCTTGGACTTCTTCTCACCATTACCTTAAATCAATCCCAAGCTATCCTCTCGCTTTTAGAGGATATCCCCGTTACCATTATCCTCGCCTTTGGCCAAAATCAAAATTTGACCTCTCATTCTTAGAGGCAATCAATCTTCCCCGCCATAGATTTCCCAAACACATCCCTACAAGCCAACCTCTCATCTTTAGAGGTTCAGTCAGTAAAAGGCCCAGCCGACCTCTCATCTTAAGAGGTCACAATTTCCCAAATCACCCGATGGCCGATCGAAGCCCGGAAACCCAGCTGCAATACCTATCGGATAGCAATTTCATTATAATATCTCTTAGATATAAATCAAATTAACGCTTCATTGCTTGCTTAAATTGGAATCTAATCCATCTTGATTCAAAATCATCAATCAAAGATTGTGCAAATTCAAATCTGATTCATTCGACATTTCATGTGAGCATAATTCATTTCTACTCCGCAAACACTTGCCGTGGATGTCCCACTGGAGCTTCGCATCTGTGTCTTTCATGGACACTCTAAGGGGATATGTCATTCGAATCTCCAATCCTCAAAGGACCTCAAAAATCTTGAATTTTCACATTCATTCTCTTTTCAATCGGGTTAAGCCCGAACTACGGCGACCCGAGCTCTTCATAATGGAGGGAACGTAGGCAACCAGAAATGGTCCGGTCGAAATCACAAACAAATCTCAAAAAAAAAAATCCGGTCTCATCAAGGATCGTCCCTATACACTTTCCGCCCTTCCGAGCTCAATTCTCGATATCAGTTGGTTTTCTCCTTGTGATTAATCAAAATATTTGTTCATATCAGATTTAAGGGTTGAATAACCCGAACATTAACAAAGGGTTTTAAGCAGCCTTGTGATCATCATGAATAAGACAAGTTTTCAAGTGTCTCGACAAGTCTTCTCTCTCTCCATCATAGGGAAATAGAGCCAAACACTGTCTTTCTGTCAGCAGGGGCTTCCATACACTTTTCCACACCTTGTGATGCTTATACTCTCTCAAAAGAGTCAAACCTAAAGCGAGTGTGTATACACAAAATCGAGATTCATTCCCACTTTTTGAAAGATGTTCCCCTGCACATAAATATTTCTGAGTCTTGTCCAGTGACTGGTTGACTAAGATTTGAAAAGATGGGTGCCTCCTCGGCCACATGATAACTGCATGCGCAATGGGACTGTTTCCGAATTTCTTCACACCGGGGCTTGCTAAGCGGTTCTCCCAGGTTCTCATGTATCAGCTCTTCAAGCTGGAACTTCTATAGTCATCTTTGGGTCCACATTGGGTTCTTCACTACGAGATAGATTCGCCAAGTCACTTCTTCAAAATCTGGACTTTGCCTACTCAGGATCCGGGGACTTTGTCAAGATGGTCTTTTGGACCCGAATTTTATCAAGTCGCAAGAAAGAATTTCAGCTTCAGAACTTGGTACATCGCAGCTTCCCGTAGTATCGGAATTTGAGATCTGGGTTTCTCCCGGCATTAGCAATTTCATCAAATCATTCCCCGAACAAGGTTTCGGCCAAAGTCACAGCTCACCCAAATGAAAGAAGCTTCACTCATATCGACGTGCCCTAGGGCCTGTCAGCATCAGCTCCAAATGACCAAGAATGAGAGGGAAAATTTCAACCAAGACCCGGGATCCGAATCCAATCTCATCAAAATTGAGGTCCATGTGATACTGTTAACAAAACCTCATCAACAACCACTGTTTAAACCGCGATCGAGGGCTTTCACCCCCCCCCCACTTGCTCAAAATCTGTTCCAAACAGTCTCCAGACACATACATCCCCTCTCATCACCATGCATCCCCACAAAAATCTCCCCAGGGCTCATGTAGCATGCACAAAACTTGAATCAATAAGAACAATCCTAAGTGATTGAAGATCATAAATTCCCTGTCAAAAGCTTAGGCTAAGTGCATTTTCGAAAGCAAGTAAATGCATCATCTCGCAAACATATGCAGTGATACTCTCACAATCATTTTTGGCTCTATGCATGCATCTGTCATCATGAATGTCATATATGCATCTTCCTCTTCACTAACGAATGCAGGAATTCAAACGTGAAATCAAATCCCCCTTTTCGGCAAGGATGATCTTCACCAAAGACGACCTCCAATGTCCACAAATGGATGAAGACAGCCTCCAGCATCTACAGTTTGGCAAAGACAAGCTCCGTGCGCAACTTGCTAAAGACGACCTCCAATGTCCACAAATGGATGAAAACAGCCCCCAATGAAGACCACCTCCAGTGTCTACCGTTCGCTCAGAGACGCAAAGTTCTCAAATACAAATCGGTCAGGGACACCAACTTCTCAAATACAAATCGGTCAGAGACGCCAAGATCTCAAATACAAATCGGTCAGGGATGCCAAGGTCTCAAATACAAATCGGTCAGAGACACCAAGTTCTCAAATACAAATCGGTCAGAGACGCCAAGTTCTCAAGAGATGCATCAAGACTCTCAACACTATCAACTACCACACAGCCCCGTAAATTGCTCTCCTGCAGGTAAGCACAGCAAAGGTACGTTAGTCCTTCAACATATCTCAAAAATATGCATACACTCACAAATGTTGCATGATTACCCATAGCGTTAGCTATCTCTACCTTCGCAAATAGCCACGTAAGCTTTAGCAATCCTCGGGCGACTTCCCTAAAATAGTCAATCCTCGGGCGACTTCCCTAAAATAGTCAATTCTCGGGCAACTTCCCTAAAATAGTCAATCCTCGGGCGACTTCCCTAAAATAGTCAATCCTCGGGCGACTTCCCTAAAATAGTCAATCCTTGGGCGACTTCCCTAAAATAGTCAATCCTCGGGCGACTTCCCTAAAATAGTCAATCCTCGGGCGACTTCCCTAAAATAGTCAATCCTCGGGTGACTCCCCTAAGAGCAGTCAACCTTGGGTACAAAGTCCGTGGCCTCTCGTTATCGCCACTATGTAGCCTACCATAGGTACATCCACTTGACCAACATTGGTCACCCTTCTTCCCGATAGTTCTCGTAAGCCCGAGTCTTCCCCAGCAAGAACACCTTCAAATAGTCTCCCTCAGGTACAAAACCTCAGCTTAGGTTCATACTCCTGAACCAAACCCCGACTTAGGATGATACTCCTGAACTAAGTTCCCATTTAGGTTCATACTCCTGAACCAAGACCTCGACTTAGAATCATACTCCTGAACTAAGTCCCCATTTAGGTTCATACTCCTGAACTAAACCTCGACTTAGAATCATACTCCTGAACTAAGTCCCCATTTAGGTTCATACTCCTGAACAAAACCTCGACTTAGAATCATACTCCTGAACTAAGTCCCCATTTAGGTTCATACTCCTGAACAAAACCTCGACTTAGAATCATACTCTTGAACTAAGTCTCCATTTAGGTTCATACCCCTGAACTAAACCTCGACTTAGAATCATACTCCTGAACTAAGTCCCCATTTAGGTTCATACTCCTGAACTAAACCTCGACTTAGAATCATACTCCTGAACTAAGCCCCCATTTAGGTTCATACTCCTGAACTAAACCTCGACTTAGAATCTTACTCCTGAACTAAGTCCCCATTTAGGTTCATACTCCTGAACTAAACTCCAACAAAGTCTAACAAAATCCCCAGCGAAGTTAACGGAATCCCGTTTTTTTCCCATTATCATCCATTTCCCCGGCAGCAAACGTAAGACTGATCCCTTCAAACGAAGTCCACCAAAAGACTGTCTATCCCCTCGAAGCCTGGATACGAACATCAAAGGAAATCATTTCAAAACAAGTTGATACCTCCAGATCACCCATCATCAAGGTTCGAGGCACCTAAGACGCCATCATCAAGGTTCGAGGCACCTAAGACGCCATCACCAAGGTTCAAGGCACCTAAGGCGCCATCATTAAGGTTTGAGGCACCTAAAATGCTATCACACACAACACGAGGAAAGCGATAAACCGCAATCATCCCCTAATTCGACAAACCGAAGTCATTACCAGGGCGACTTCCCCAAAATAGTCAAGTCATAGGGCGACTTCCCCAAAATAGTCAAACCATAGGGCGACTTCCCTAAAATAGTCAAATCATAGGGCGACTTCCCAAAAATAGTCAAATCATAGGGCGACTTCCCCAAAATAGTCAAACCATATGGCGACTACCCCAAAATAGTCAAACCATAGGGCGACTTCCCAAAAATAGTCAAATCATAGGGCGACTTCCCAAAAATAGTCAAATCATAGGGCGACTTCCCAAAAATAGTCAAATCATAGGGCGACTTCCCAAAAATAGTCAAATCATAGGGCGACTTCCCAAAAATAGTCAAATCATAGGGCGACTTCCCCAAAATAGTCAAATCATAGGGCGACTTCCCAAAAATAGTCAAAACCTTAGGGCGACTTCCCAAAAATAGTCAGATCATAGGGTGACTTCCCAAAAATAGTCAGATCATAGGGCGACTTCCCTAAAATAGTCATTCCAGGGTCAAAGACCCGAACTACGACCGACTTGATTCCTCTTAAGGATACGTAGGTAGCCTATCACTAGGTTCAGCCACCAGACCAAAATGGTCACTCTATCCCCAGCAGAGCGGATATACGACTCCAGCCATCAGACCGAAAATGGTCATTTCTATCCCCAGCAGAGCGGATATACAACTCAAAGCCACCAGACCAAAATGGTCATCTTCTATCCCCAGCAGAGTTTCTTTCAGCAACCAACTGCATAACTCGCTCGCCAGGTTGACATCCTAAAACAGTCACTCCAGGGTCAAAGACCCGAACTACGGCTGGCTTGATTCCTCTTAAGGATACGTAGGTAGCCTATTAAATAGGTTCAGTCACTTGATCACTTGATCCTCCTGTCAAATATGGAGCCTTACTCTTATCGACGACCCCGCTTCCTTCGAAAGCGCCGTCGCCGAGGGGCTACTGTAAGTGCTCCAATTTGAGTTGTTAGAATTTTCGTTAGAAAATTAACGAAAGTTTTAACATTTCTAATATTTCTAACAATTCCTAACATTCCTAACAAAGTGAGGGTAGATTAGGGATTGCCATTTAAAGATAAACCATGGAAAGGAATCAAAAAAGCAAAAGAAATTGGAAAAATCCGAATTGGGCAAGTTGAAAAACATAAACTGCTGAATTTTTGAATTTTATTCTTCCTGTCCAAAGGCTGGAGCTGCATTTAATGAACAGTGCACGTTTACAACCCTATCCGCGCGGACATGTTTGACATTTCCAGAGGGCTATAAATTGAACCCTCCTCTCTCAGTTTAGACAACACAATTTGCTCACAGCAACACAATTCTGGCGAAATATAGAGAGAAAACAGTGGGAATTCACTTGAATTGCCACCATTTTCTCTTGAATCTTTCCCAAACCCCACTCACTCAAAATACTTTCAAAACACTCTCATACATACTCTCATACATACACCAATCCAAGCTCAAATCACCCCTTAGGAGGAGGATTAGAGAGAAAACATAGAGGACTTAAGTGTTATCTACTTGTTTTCTCTTTGACCAACTCTATCATCAAACCCTAAACACATTCAAGCCTTGAATCCACCCAAACACAAATCCAAACACCAAATCTTGATACTCCTCAAGTCAAACACCAAATCTTGATACTCCTCAAGTCAAATTCCAAGCCTAGGAAGATAGGGTGTCACCATTGGTAAAACCCTCCTTCTCTAAACCCTAAAACTCCCTTTTAACTTCTTGTTCATCTTGTTCTTCTTACTTTGATTTGGTTTATGTCTAGTTTAACTTAAATCTTGACCTAAGATGGTCATCTTGAAGTTCATCTTCATGAATGACCATCTCAAATGGTCCACATTTTAAATCTCTAGTTGATTTTTCTCTTTAATTTTATCTCTACAAAATTCCCCTTCCCAAGCAAATGAAATGCTTAAGTCCTAATGTACCCCAAGGATGGTTTGATATAGTAGATCACCACTAAAATGTCTAGTGACTACAAATCAAAATCTAGGGAAATGGGGACAAGCATGGATGCAAAACCCCCCTTTAAAATCACATTTTCCTTCTTGAGAAGTTGCTGTCCAGTAGCAATTTTCTAAGACCCCAGTCCATGGTCTAATTTTTTGGACACAGATAAACTTGGAATTTGTTGTTGAGTACGAAACACTTTTTGTATACAACATCTATAGCTTTCCAGAAATATTTTTACTTTATTTTTTTCGTGAGTAAAACTCCCTTTTTCAAATTTTCCTTTAAAGGTCAGTTCATCAGTCTCTGGAAATCCAGATTTCACATCTGAGATTTCCAGAAGGTTTTGGTCCCTCAAATCATCTCCAAAATGGGAAGTTCTTTTACAGAAACCTTATTTAAGGTATTTTGAACATTTTTCATTCTCGGACTTTTCCCAGATTCTGGAGTTTTCAAGCCCTAAAGTCCATTTCAAAATCAAGTGTCCACTGCCTTTTTCATTCTGGCAGAAATGGTTTTCAACTTCCAAAAATCTTTTGAGTACCAAATCTCAACCCAAAAATCACACCAAAAATCATGGGATCTGTCCAAAGTCTAATAAAGAATTCCCAATTTTTACTTTCCTCAGTTTCAACTTATTTTGGCCAAAGTAACACACACACACACACACACACAAACAAATGATTTTAAAATATTTGGAAGATTCGTTTTACGAGGCATTTCGGGTGCACACTAACGTCCTTCCCGGCGTGTAACGTGACCTCCAAACCCAAATCTCTAATCTCGGACATTTTTTAAAGTTTTGGCCCTTAAAACAAAAATGGCGTGGCGACACCGTTTGATTTCAAAAATCGGGTACATCACAAAGGGGGAGAGATGTGAAGTTAACAATTTAATATTTTCACCTTCTTTTTATTAACATCTCTTCATATATAGAGGTGCAATCATTTAAAAGAAAACTTTATTTATTTAATTATTTAAGTCATTATTAAATTTATCCATAATTTATTTTTCAACATAGGGATAAAGTTGTACTATTTTGAATATGTTACAAAGAAATTAAAACTTTTAATTTACAAAATAAAAATTGATGTTTACTGGGGATGGAAAAATTTGGGTTTTCGGTTGTCTTAAAAAATTGGATTCCCTTTTCCGTTTATTATTTCTAAACTAATACGGATTGGTTTAATATATACTCCCTCCATTCCACAAATGTATGCACTTTTTGTGCCGGTGCGGGAATTAAGGTAAAAGGTGATAAAGGTGAAGTGTTGTGAGTATAAAAGTAAAATAGGAGAGAGAATGAGTGGAGAGAATAGTAAATTAGAAAAGTGTTGTGAGTAGAGAGAAGTGGGTCACATTTCCATTTTAGGAAAGTGCAGATTATTGTGGGACGTTCAAAAGGGGTCTTTTTGCATATTATCGTGGGACGGAGCGAGTATGTATTTAATGTCATTAAGTATTTTTGATTCAAGTGCGGATGAATATGTATGTCATTGGATGCATATAATGTTTGACATGATGTAATAACGAAATATCAGATAAATCGTTTTATGCAAATGATTCATCATTTGTTAAATGGAGTTAGTTGTAGGAAGTGTGTATGCTACGTAGTACGTTGGTGACATTCAGTTGTATAATCTCATCTTACAGTGTTAAAAATGTTATTTGGTTAAGGAAAATTGTTACCATAATCGTATTCTTTGTTGTTTTCCGTGTTATTTCTCCTCTATTTACGTTAAATATCACTATCTCATATTATATTACTTAACTTTAATTGGTATTTAATTAGATATATTGTTGTATAAATTTTGGTTAGAAAATTGTTTACATAATCGTATTTGCTGTTGTTATCTTTGCTATTTACTTTCCTATATTTACGTTAAATATCACTATTTCATATTATATTTTTTAATTTTAATTGATATTTGATTATATATATTGTTGTACTAATTTTGGTTTAAGGTAAATTATGTTATTTTTGTGCATCACATGGGTGTACTGCTAGTATAATTGAAACGCTAAAACATATAATGGTGATTACTTTGATAAACTAAAATGAAATTGAACGGAATAATTAAATCAATAGAATGAATCGATGTCTGTTACATCCAATCCATGAATCGAAAGAATTAGCTAATAAGACTCATAAAAGAGAAAACAGAAAATAAAATTCAAAACATAAAAACTTGTAACTTGAACCTTGAATACTTGCTACAAACTTGAAAAGATAATAAAAACATACAATAAAAGATAACCCTAAAAGTGGCTGAAATTGGATATTTATACTTGATAGGAGAGAATTTGAAAATTAGGAAACGATTATGAAATCGTCTGCCCCCAATAAATGGGAGTGTGCGCCTCCAAAGGGAAGTAACTTTTTTGGTTTCTGTACTTCGGGTGCGTCTGCTCCCTTGCATTGGGTGAGTGCGCTACTCGTGCTTTGCTGGCTTGTACCTTTTCGGAGGCCATAATTTCTTCATCAAAACTTCGATTTTGGTGTGCCACATATCGTTGAAAATTTCTCGACAAATATTATCCATTGGTCTTGGTTTCTCAGATTCACATCCTTATTGTCATTCTGTTGTTTTAATTCTTTCCTCCTTTGTCGCTTTGCTTTTGATCGTTTCTCTTTGTACTATTTAAAAACATAATCCATGCAATTCTCATTATATTCCTTTTACTCATAAACACTCAAAAAAATCGTTAAAACACCCGAAGTTGAGCATTAAATATGTTTAAAGACATATTTGAATGGGTAGAAACTCATCCATCAATAAACAATGTCTTTAAAGGACGTTCAATGGAGATTTAGTTCAGGATTGGGTATTAATATTTGAGATGCATTAGACTTTTTTATTGCGGCGAAGAGGTTGTTGAGTTTGTTGATGATTGTACATACTCCCTCCGTCCGCCTAGTAAGTTCACACTTACTGTTTACACGTTAATTAAGGAGGGAGTATTATATTGAAAGTGTTGTGAGTGTGAAAATAAAATAGGAGAGAGAATGAGTGGAGGAAATAGTAAATTATAATGGTTTGTGAGTATTAAAATAATTTAGGAGAGAGAATGAGTGGAGAGAATAGTGATTTAAGGTTTCCTTTTTAGGAAAGAAACAAAGTGTGAACTTTGTAAACGGACGCCCAAAATAGAAAGTGTGAACTTTGTAAGCGGACGGAGGGAGTATATATTTATAGAAATAATCATACTGCTGCGGTCATCTTCTAGAACTACGTTATTAATTAATGCAAGGATTTATTTGCTTAAAAATCATATTCATATTTTTCATAAGTCATGCTATTATACTTTTTGGTAATACTAAATTCACAAAATAATACTTTACAAAATTTGGATCATAAATAATGTTGTCATTATTAAATGATTGAATATTGTATTTGCAGGTTCCACTATTAATTAAATATTCATCATTTTTGTCAACTCTATGTTGGAAATCAAATTATTGCACCACAGATTAAATAAACAATTTAATTAACATTAGGAAATTTATTGATCAAGTCAAGAACGTATCAATTAAGCCAATAGCAAAATCAAAAGCAATGGAACAGGATCAGGAAAACAGAACAGAAAAAAGTAAACAATTGATTAAAAAACTTATCGTGATTTGATCGAGTCGCCTTAGGAAGACTGTCCTAAGAGAAAATATTGCCCCCAATTGGTGCAACTCAGGTACAGGCATTATTAAATGATTGAATATTGTGTTTGTAGGTTCCACTACTAATTAAATATTCAATCATTTTTGTCAACTCTATTTATGTTCAAAATTTTGTTAGATCTTTTTGTGCCCCTATCATTTCTTTATACTTTTTTCACGTCTAGAAAATCATGAATCATACATTATCGATCAAATTATTGGGTCTTAGCATTTATAATTAAGCAAACATGAAAATTTAATTCTCGATTAACATTGGTGAACATACCAAAAGTGTCGAGTTGGGCCAAGCAAGTAAAGCCCAATTACATCCAGCTTTGATTATCACATTCTCAATAGGGCTGACCCAGTCAGAGCAAGGCCCAAAGCCTATCTCAAGCATCAGTCGACTAAGCCCACGGTCCGATCTAATAGGTCCCGACCTAACTTAGTCCGACCTCATGATCCATATTACAATTCGGGTACGAACCATGCTCTACCCGACAGTCAGGTCGGCCATTCCACGAGTGGCGACCTCGACCTAACTCAACAAGTGACGACTTAACACTTGCTGGCTTATTTGGTCAATCAATGCTCACAACTACATCCCTACAAATCAGGGACCGTTATGGACACGTGCCCACGACCAAGTAACTGCCGCTATAATCTCGGAGGACATGTCGCCTCCCCAAAAATACATCACTCTTGCCTATAAATACTTCATCACTACCAAACGGTGAAAGGTAACTGCCATTTTGCTATCAGAATTCATTATTCTATACATTTTGAGCTATATACAACTGTGATCTTACTCTCACGCCCGAGCGTCTTCGCCGGAGACACATCCGGCTAGTCGTGGGTTCTGTTTTCAGGTCAAGAAGCCAGGTGATCACCCCGCCACGTGGAGGAAGATTGATAAGCACATTTCCTGCAAAGACGCTTGGTTCCATTGCCGGGAAACGTGCTTCAACTTGACCTCGAAATTTTTTAACAACCTGCAACAATGGTGACTTCGGACGGACACGTATCTGAGGCTTCACTTGGGCATGAAGAAGTGAACAACAACAACACTAATGCAAATGCAAATGCTGAAAACTTGAGTTTGCCTCCTCCCCCACCAAATCGTCCTCATGGTAGAGCCACACGCTCTACCGCATCGTTGATGGCGGGGTTTGCCCGACACAAGGAGAGGCAAAAGGCACATGGATGGGCAAGGAGCTCCACCTCCTAAACGTCCAACTCGGCCAGGTGAACGTTGGACACAGGCGTGTCCCTCCACCAACCCTATGAGCAAGAAAGAGATGATGTTAGAGAGGGCCCGCATTTTGGCCGACCTTGATAGCTATGGAAGAGGCAGAGCAGCCGACGTGCGCCCGAAAGAGTGGATCGTACTCGTGTCTCTAATGGGCAACAGTGCTAGGAGTATGAGGCCAAATGAAGGTGTGGGACGTAATGGTGACAACAGGATAGTTCGCCGAGCTCCTACCATCGTGCATGTGCCGAGTAACGACCCGAGGGCCAGCCTCACTGTAAATAGAGAGCAGGAGGCTCGCCCGACTTAAGGACACGCTTAATGTACCCAATAGAAATGGGCATGTTTCTCCGGCGCGAACTCGGAGATCGTGGTCTCAAAGAGACGTAAATGGGCGCAGTCGCCTATAAGAGAGGACAGGCGCAGTCGCCATCTGTTGCCGAGAGGCGCAGTCGCCTCAAAGAAGTAATGTGCATAGATCCCCGCCGATCGTAGAGGGCCAATTCCCACAGAGACAGGAGGAGTAGGCAGGTGACTCCCCCGAAGTGAAGGCCGAGGTCCAATGCCGCTCCCTCCAGGAGATGAGAGACCCGATGCCGAGAATGGTTGTTGATGAAAAAGAAATTTGAGCAATGGGAGGAGGAGAAGAAAAAGAGACGGAAAGGTTGAACGAATTGACTTTGCTCTTCGACCTTTTCCAAAGAAATCAGAGATAGTCGACCTCCTCCTACTTTCGGGTTGCCTCTCACGGAGAAGTACTCGGGTCGACAAATGCCAAGAGCCACATATCCCATCCGGAAGCCACTATGTGTTTTGTCGCCAATGAGGATGACAACATGTGCAAAGCTCTCCTAAGCACACTTACCGGGGCAGCTTTAACTTGGTTCAATGGTTTGGCCGCCGGTAGTATCACCACTTGGGCATGCTTCGTAACAAAATTCTTAGATCGCTTCTCGACCGCAGGAGCTCGAAAGATAACCGTCACCGATCCGAATAACTTGGTGCAGTGGTAAGAATGAAAGCTCGATGAGCTATTTCACCAAGTTCAAAGAGATGGTTGATAAGATAGAGGAAGACCTCACGTACAGGAGGTAATCAATTGCTTCCGAAGTGGCATTTCCTCGAAGACATGGACTACGAGCTCACAGTCCGAACGGTCACAACTCGACAGGAGTTGTTTGAAAAGGTGTATAATGTCGCTTCCGGCCGAGGAAAGGAAAGAAAAGAAGAATGGTAAGAGCCCCAAGGTTGAAGTCGCCGACGATAAAAAGGACTCCAACAAGAATGGGGGAACAATAAAAATGGAAAGAATGTAACTAGGGCGACAGAGAAGGTGCCCGAAGCTTTCACTCCTCACGGTGAGTCGAACCGAGATTTTGAACGCCGTTGAACCGGCTCCTCCGGTCCCCAATGAATCCAGCAACAAGTTTAGGAGGGACAACAAAGAAGTACCGCGACTACCACAAAGACACCGGTCATCTCACGAGGATTGCTTGGGATTAAAGCGTATTATCCAGAGAATGGTCGACCAGTGGAGACTCGAAGCTTATGTAAAGAGACCTCAAGCCGGGGGAGGTGAGCGGCACGGGTGGACAACAAGGACCTAGGCAGCCTAGACCGAACCTGGGGGTCATCACCGAACAAGCGAGCAACACGGCCATCAAGCACAAGATATTCCACTCAATAAGGCCCCACATGTGCCTCCCAGGAGAGAAGTAAGAGATGAGGCGATCGCCTTCTACCCCCACGAATTGGCAACTAATATGGCGGCTAGGAGCAAGTTCTCGTCATCCCAGGTCTCATTGATGGATGTACGACGAGCGTACTCTTAGTCGACACTGGTCCCGCAAGGATATCTTGTTTTATAAAACTTTCAAGGAGATGGGTCTTAATGATGAACAGTGGAGAGATATGATGGCAAGGTTGGAGGGCTTCACCAACCACCGAGTTGATGCTAAAGGCCGATAGTGCTCGACGTCGACCTAGGCCAAGCACCCCTCAGGATTGTCTCGAAGGTACAATTTATCGTAATTGATGTAAATAGTGACTATGCCGCCATACTTGGAATTCCCGGACAAAGTCGCTCTTGGAATGGTAGCATCAATTCCTCACCGAGTAAAGTTCCCCACACCCGCCGGAGTGGGTTGCGTACAAGGCACAGGCTCGTGCTTATCCGGGATCATGTTCTCGAGAGAAAGAAAGAAAAGGGAGCCGGAGATCGAGATCGCCGATGGTTACTTGAAGCCGTCTCGCCGCCACCAAAACTACCCGACCGTCAACAATCACCGACGTGGTAGAGTCGACCTATCGCTCAAATGACGAGGTCATGCTTGAGTCGACACGTCACTCTAACACCACCGAGGTCGATTCGTATGTAGTTATGGTCGATCAAGTCGTCATAGGTGACCTATGCCTCCAGATAGACAATAACTCTGGGGCCCCTACCAACAAGGTTGCGAGACAAGCTTGATGATATGATAGCCGAGGAGGCTCCACACTTGGGAGCCGAGGAAAGACAAAAGGTCGTGGAGATCATAGTGGAGACTCTACAATTCGTAGATGGACCGGAGCTAGAAGCCGTGGATGAGCTAGAGTCAGAATCACCAACCCTTCTTACCCCGATCAAAAAATTCAGATTGGGAAGCAGGCTATCGCTTGAGGAGCGAGCAGAAATCATCGAGCTACTTAAAGAAAGTAATGATGTCTTTGCATGGAGAGTAGAAGACATGAGGGGAATCAAGGAGGAGGTCGCTGTTCACAGACTGGAAGTCAACCCGACCATAAAACCGAGACCCCAAAAGTTGAGAAGTTTTGCTCGCGACAAGGAAGAGGCTATCAAAGCAGAGGTACAAAAACTTTTAAGTGCAGGTATAATCAAAGAGGCCACTCATACAACGTGGTTGGCCAACGTGGTCATGGTGAAGAAATCGAATGGCAAGTGGCGGATGTGTGTCGACTTCACTACTCTCAATCTAGCTTGCCCAAAGGATAGCTATCCTCTTCCTAGAATTGACAAGCTTGTTGATTCCATTGCCGGGTCATTCCACCCTCGGTTTTCCTGGATGCTTATTCGGGATACCACCGATAAAGATGCACGAGGATGACATAGTGAAAACGGCATTTCAAAATTCTGGAGGCATCTACCGCTACAATATGATGCCTTTTGGATTGAAGAATGCGGGAGCGACATATCGTAGGATGGTGAACAAAATCTTTGCCTCACGATTGGTCGAAATATGGAGGCCTACGTTGACGACATGGTCATTAAAACTAAGGCCGGAGTCACGTGGTCGACCTAAAGGAGACATTCGCCAATTTACGAGCAAACGACATGAAGCTCAACCCCAAGAAATGTGTGTTTGGAGTGGCAACTGGCAAGTTCTTGGGATTCATGGTATCTCAAAGGGGCATAGAAGCTAATCCAGAGAAGATAAAGGCTTTAGTCGACATGAAGGCTCCCACCACTATCAAAGAGATGCAAATGACTTAATGGAAGGGTAGCAGCTCTTGGTCGCTTCATATCAAAGTCTACAGAAAGGTCTCTCCCCTTCTTCAAAGCATCGAGGGGACGAAAAGCTTTGAATGGACGACCGAATGTCATTCGTCGTTCCAACAATTGAAGGATTATCTTGCTACTCCACCTCGCTCGCAGCCCGATGACCGGTGAGACTTTATTTGTGTATCTATACGTAGGAGACAAGTCGCTTGCTGCAAAGTATTGATTAGAGAGGATGAAGGGCTTCAGAAGCTCGTGTACTATATCGCAAAGCTTTATCGATGTGGAAAGGTGTATTACAACGCCGAGAAAGTTGCTTATGCTCTAGTCGTAGCTTCAAGAAAGTTACGAGCTTATTTTCCGGCTCATCCGATCGTGGTTCTTACCAATGCTCCCTTAAGAAAAATACCGCACAAGCCGGAGAGTTCAGTCGACTACTCAATTGGTCAATTGCCCTCACCGAATTTGACATTGAGTATCGACCTCGAAAGGCGTTGAAAGCTCAAGCTCGTCGACTTCTTGGTCGAGCTTACGTTCACCAAGGAAGATGACGAGCAGAGCTCCAAAAGAAAAGGGCAAAGGGAAAGAGCCAGAGTCACAAGTCGCCATCACTCTACCCGTCGATTGTTGGAAGGTCTATTCAGATCGGCCGCAACCAAAAATGTCGCAGAGCTGGAATTGTCTTGGTCGAGCGTAGTCTGGGACTGTTTACGAGGAATCGCTAAGGTTCAAATTTGACGCTTCCAACAACCAAGCCGAATATGAAGCCTTGATTGCGGCTATCGAGTATGCCAAGTGTTTTGGAGCGACTAAGATCATGGCTTACCGTGATTCGCAGCTTGATAGTCAACCAGGTCGAGGCGAGTATGAGGTGCTCGGTGCCACATTGATCAAATATCGCGACCCGGTGAAAGAACCGATAAAGGACTTAGAATTCGGGAGATTCAAAGGATTGGAAGAGAAGATAACGAGCCGGCCGACCTCCTTTCGAAACCGGCTACTTCGTATGAGCCACATGGCGAGCCTATCTCCTTCCTCGAAAATCCAAATTATGAGAGGGTAAAAATTCGGTGCATAGATGATCCCTCAAGAAATTGGACTCGGGAGAAGTGTTGGATCGAGGAAATGAAAGCATACTTAGAAAGTGGCGAGCCGCAGAGGACGAGAAGAAGGCTCGAGCTATCAAAAAGAAAGCTCCGAGATATGTCATTCAAGGAGGCGAATTGCTCAGAGATCTTATACTCGGCCATTGCTAAAGTGCATCCATCCCCAAGAGGTCGCCCTATTGATACACGAAGTGCATAGTGGAATTTGTGGTGGACACCGGGGGCCGTGACTCTTGCCGACAAGTTAATCACGTTGGGATACTATCGGCCACACATGAGCCGACACTCACAACTTTGTTCAAGAATGTGATCAATGCCAAAGGTTTGCCAACCTTCCCCACGTGTGCCTACAACAGAGCGGACTCCTGTGATCGCAGCTTTGCCATTTGATATGTGGGGCGTCGACACGATTGGACCCTTCCCTCCCGCCCGAGGAAACCGCAAGTACGTGATAGTGGCCATAGATTACTTCACCAAATGGGTTGAGGCCAAACCACTAGCTCGCATCACAGAGGAGAATGCTATCAACTTCATACACGACTTCATTTGGTGTCGGTTTGGTTTTCCTCGAGCTATAGTATCAGACAACGGACTGCAATTCTCCAGAGCTTTCGGCGTAAATGAACAGAGCGGGAATCAAGCATTGGCAATCTTCTGTCGCCTACCCTCAAGGAAATGGGCAGTTGAAGCAAATAATAAACTTGTCCTATCATCACTCAAGACAGGACTCGTAGGTCGACGCAACAACCGGTTGGACGAACTCCCACTTGCTCTTTGGGCGCTTCGTACAACCACTGGGGCCTACTGGGAAACCCCTTTTGCTCTTACGTATGGGTCGAGGCTATGGCACCCGCCGAGCTCGATTCCCCATCGCTAGAGTGACTTTCTTCAATCAAGAGCAAAATGACACCAACAGATTGATCGACCCGGATCCGATCGACGAGAAGCGAGAAATGGCTACCTCCGAATGGTCAACTACAAACAAATAACTAAAAGTTACCATGACAAGAGGGTCAAAGCAAGGTCGTTCCAAGTTGGGGATTACGTATTGAGAAAGATTGAAGCAACGGCGTAAGGACCCAGCAGAATAAACTATCTCCTAACCGGGAAGGTCCCTATGTGGTCACTCGAGTTGTCAAGGAAGGAACCTACATGATAGCTCATCCTCGGAGGTGACGAATTGAAACATCCTTGGCATGCTACTCACCTCATCAAATACTACTTCTAGTTTTCGGTTTCAAAGTTCGAGCTTGTATTAAGTTCTAGTTTCAAGTTGATGTAAGCATATTTCCTACTTCAATAAAAAGTGCAGCTTCATTCCATCAAGCATAGTGTTACATTAACATCAACAAGCTCGACTCTTAGTCGGCTTCGTTCCAACAAGCTCGATTCTTAATCGCCTTTGTTTATTTAACAAGTCCGACTCTTAGTCGACTTTGTTCTAATGAGCTCGACTCTTAGTCGCTCATCTTAACTCGACTCTTAGTCACTCATCTTAGCTCGATTCTAAATCGCCTTTGTTTATTTAACAAGTCCGACTCTTAGTCGACTTTGTTCTAATGAGCTCGACTCTTAGTCGGTTCATCTTAACTCGACTCTTAGTCGGCTCATCTTAGCTCGATTCTAAATCGCCTTTGTTCATTTAACAAGTCCGACTCTTAGTCGACTTCGTTCCAACTAACTCGATTCTTAATCGTCAAAGGGTGAGCAGTTCGACTTATGGTCAATCTCGTTCACAAAAAGTTAATCAAGTCCGAGGTCGACTACACCAACAAGATCAAGTCGCCTCTAGGCTCAAATTAACTCATTTATATTATCTACATCTAGCTCGACATACAATATGGAATGAAAAGCATACAACATTCTGGAAACAAAAGTCGGCTACGATAGAAATAAGTCTCCCAAAACGGGCTGAGACTTAAACAAAATTAATTTACAAAAATATTTTGCCTCCCAAAAAACTGGGCCAAGGCATTCGAATAATGTTGAAGCAAAAACAAAAATATTGTTCGGAACTTGTTCATTACAAATAATTTAAGAGCTCTGGCCGATATCAGTTTGGTCGTCAATGGAAGCTCGACCTTCATCATTTTCTTGTTGCTGAGGCTCCAAAGGCTTACCCGACTCGGAGTATGTTTGCTCAGTTTCAATTTCCATAGCTTCGGCATCATCGAGTTCCGCCAAGACCACATCAAAATTCCTGTCAAGAACAGGGGGAGCTTCCCACTTCTCGCAGTGATCCTCCTCATCCTCTTGAGCAATGAAAGCAAGGTCATTTTCTAGGTAAGGAACAAGCGAGTGACCACTACGAGCCGTCATATCATATTGGGACTCAGTAAACCAACGAGCTAATTGCTCGATGGTAACCGTGGCCGTTGGATCTACAAGCGCGCGACGGGCCATATGTCTTTTGCCGACCTCAAGAAAATCTTGGGCCTTAGACACGATGGCATTATAATACTCGTCCCCCTCTTTAAACTTTTCAACCGCAACTTCAGTGGCGTTCTTAGCAGCAATGTCAGCAGCAGCCTTCTCAGCAGCCTTGAGGTCTTCTTGCCATTTCCCTCGTTCAAGCCGACGATCTTCTTGCAGTTTGACCATGAGATCGTCCTTGTCCTTCAAGAGTTGGGAAACTGTTGCCAGCTCCGTTTGGGTCTTCACCAGCCTCCTTCCTCTCAGCTTCTTTCTCCTCTTTAACCTCCTTAAGCTTGGACTCAGATGCTTCAAGGTCGGCTAGAGCTTTGGTCTTCACCGCCTCATTGGCTTCATAAGAGTTGTCCAAATCATTGTACAGCTCCTTCAGATCCGCAAGCTCTTTAGCCTTTTTGGAATAGTCCTGAAGGGCTTGTCTCTCCCTTTCAATTGAGGCCCTCCAAGAGCTTTTGGCCTGCTCGATCATGGTCAGATTCTGCATTCCAAAGAGAGCAAAGAAGTGTTAGCTCGAGACTTCAGTTGGTCGAGTAAAAGAATAAGCGACTAAAATTAAAATGAAAGTAAAGAGTTACCTCGCAATGAGCAAGGCCAGATCGAGCTGAAAACTCCTCAGGCGTCATACCCTTGTCAGCAAATTGAGCTAGCAGGCTCACATCCAATGATCTCCTCACAATGACTTGACCCAAGTTCATAGTTGGATAAGAGCGGCTCATGCAGTTAACTCCCTCGAGAGAAGGGACGTCACTCAACCTCTGCATCATCTCTACAACAGATTCTTGATCAAGATGAGAGGAGAGGGGAGGAGGTGGAGGTGTTTGATTAGAAGAAATGGCCTTGCCCTTTCCAGACCTCAGCCTTTTCCTGGTGTTCAGAGCCTGATCATCGACCTCCTCAGGAGCATCATCATCAATCTCTACCACATTTATAGGGCTAGATCCTGCTACCTCGGCTCCAGAGGTCTCCATGTTAATATCTTGAATTGGGTCGGAGCTCGGACTTACTCTAGTCGACTTAGAAGATGCTTCACCTCCATCAGTAGCACCCACAGACTGGGTACCACTTTGCAAAGGGTCTTCCTCTTCTACCCCTTCCATTGGCACCATCCCGATGTTCTCCTTCGACAGCAAGCTGGTCCTCAAAGCGCCCTCTCTTTGCCTATCAGCTCGAGCATTGGCTTTCCCATGGTCTTTCCTCGCTTTCTTCTTATCAGAAACCCCAACGATGCGAACCATGTTAGCTTCTTGCTCAGGAGTCAGAACTGCAACAAAATTAAAGTGAACAAGTATTAAATCGACATACGAGCAAAAGTTCTATATACGAGCAAAAGTTCTATATACGAGCAAAAGTTCTATGTACAAACACGACATGAGCGACTTGGTCATATTATGAGCGAGTTAGCAAGTTGCGAGCTAATTATTCTACGCGCAGAAACTATGTACGAGCTACAGTTCCAACCATGACTTACTCACCCTAGACGAGTTGATCATTCATGCCAGTAATTCAATGAAAGGCACATAAAAGAAAAGCTGAGCAAAGAGATCTTACCACCAGCATGCTCCCCGTTGGTTTTGCAGTAATTCTTGTCCTTCTTACAAAACTGGCACTCATCCCCAAATTTTCCTGTGTGGTGAGTTATCCAGCCTGGGTATATCAAGCCCCTGGACACAGGGATAAGGGGCTCCACCACTCCATCCCCTGGCATCATTCCGGCTTGAATAAAGTTGTACTTGGTGGTAAGCAAACTCTCCCAACTGATGGGCCTTCTCGATACTAACCGACACAAAGCCCTGTACGAACTAAGATACCAAGACGGCTCCCAATAGCTCCCCTCATCTATGGCTTCAGTCTCATCATTGGGCAATGGAAATTCCCATCCTAATCTACTCTCTACCACCACAACGTGCGAATTCCAGCCACTGTGTTTACTGGGGAGATTGGTGAAAAGTTTGGGAGATTTAGGCTTAGAGGGAGTACTGATGCTTAGATCCTGCCCACTATATTTGATGGTAAAAAATTCTTTAAATACCCTCATACAGGGCTCGTATCCTAAAAATCTACACACCATGGCAAAGCACACGAGGACCCTACAAGTATTAGCTCCAAGCTGAAGGGGAAGGGCATTTGCACATTCTAGAAATTCATTGATAAAAGGGTCAAGAGGCAACCTGAGGCCGAACAAACCGACCGTAAAAGAAAGCAACCCCGGTAGCGTCCTTAGTGAAGGTCGACCTATACTTTTTCATGAACTCCTTTCCGGGTATATATGGTTACCTCGGTAATCCAACGGTCGACTTCGGCAGAAATCCTTGATCATACCGTACCTAGAGGGCAAATTCGATTGCCACGCGATGGCCCTTGGGGAACATAGCCCCTCTCATTCTTGCCTCGGCACCACATTGGGTCCAAATGCGTTGACAATTCGAGGACCGTAAGAGGTTGAGGCGGCATTCCCTTCTTGAGTCGTCATATCTGTACAAGCAAAAGAGGTAGCAGGGGAGTCAGTCCTATGATCATGATCAGTCGACCTACCTAAGGACGACCTAGACTCCCCTGGGAAACCTATCCTATTTCTAAGGAAGGAGGGCTTTTGGACGTCCCTAACATAAAACAAGGTGATATGGTCAAGCAATTCATGGAATAGATGAAAAGCGACAACATTTGAGTCGTTAATCACCACATTCTCGATTTCTCCTACAATGGGCAGCCCTATCTCAGTGTAATTCAGCCCCCAACTAGTCAAAATGGAGGCGCACTCATCTAAGGACATCACTCTCCACTCACCGTTCACATTCTTGCATGCCCTACTGACGGTTAACGAAGCAGTAGCCATACCAAGCTCCTGGTTCACTACTAAAGGTCCTAGCCATGGCAGAATTGAACACAAAGCAGAAATTAAAGTCCTAAAACAAAAATACAAGGGAAATACCTCAATTGATTGAAGAAAGGAAGTTCGTTGCTGGAGCCGAGAGCCGAATTTAAATCTTGCTGAAATCCCTTGATTATCGCCGGAGAAGAAGAAGTTCTAGAGCAGTAAAAGTTCTAAACGAAGAGGGATTTCTCTATTTATATTTTCCTAAATTTGGAAGGGGAAAAGAAAATCAAAATTAATTTTCCAAAATTAAAAGCTGAAGCGGTTTACGAGAAGGAGTTCCAAGAGTCAGAATTGCAATCATTACTAAAATCGGCGCTCCTACATCTCCAACCGTCCGTCACCAACGATCAGGATGTTGCCACGTCATCATGGTCGACCTACTTCAAAGACTAGTATCGACCTTCGAGTAAAGCAATTTTTGGCAAAGAAATCTTCTTAACTTCCAAGTCGACAAAGTCAACTCGAAAGTTGGGGGCCACTGAACATACCAAAAGTGCCGAGTTGGGCCAAGCAAGTAAAGCCCAATTACATCCAGCTTTGATTATCACATTCTCAATGTGGCCGACCCAGCCGAGCAAGGCCCAAAGCCTATCTCAAGCATCAGTCGACTAAGCCCACGGTCCGATCTAATAGGTCCCGACCTAACTTAGTCCGACCTCATGATCCATATTACAATTCGGGTACGAACCATGCTCTACCCGACAGTCAGGTCGGCCATTCCACGAGTGGCGACCTCGACCTAACTCAACAAGTGACGACTTAACACTTGCTGGCTTATTTGGTCAATCAATGCTCACAACTACATCCCTACAAATCAGGGACCGTTATGGACACGTGCCCACGACCAAGTAACTGCCGCTATAATCTCGGAGGACATGTCGCCTCCCCAAAAATACATCACTCTTGCCTATAAATACTTCATCACTACCAAACGGTGAAAGGTAACTGCCATTTTGCTATCAGAATTCATTATTCTATACATTTTGAGCTATATACAACTGTGATCTTACTCTCACGCCCGAGCGTCTTCGCCGGAGACACATCCGGCTAGTCGTGGGTTCTGTTTTCAGGTCAAGAAGCCAGGTGATCAGTCCTGCCACGTGGAGGAAGATTGATAAGCACATTTCCTGCAGCATCAATTGGTATCATCAGTAGATAAAGTAATGCTCCCTCCATCTTATTATTTTGTTTGGTTACATTTGACTTTTAAAAATTAATACTAGTGATTTTTTATCAAACATTAATTTGAAACTAATCATCTTAATGAAATCCAAAAAGTTAATAATAATCATTTAGAGATTTATCATGCAATAACAATTTTTGAAATTTCATTAGTTGATTAGATTAATGAAATAATGTTTGGTTAAAATTTACTGGTATTGACTATCAAAAGTCAAATGTAGCCAAACAATATCAGACGAAGGGAGTATTATTTTTTGACGATTTCACAGTCAGCAGATAATGAAAGAGATCGAATCATAAGCTTCTCGGATTGTGAGGTTTGGCTGACAAATTGAGCCACTTTTTTGGAAACATATAAAGTTATATTAGAACAAGTAAATTAGGAGAAAAAAAAAACATGGAAATGGAAAATAATATGGCTGGTACTCTTTCAATCTTAAAAGACTGAAATTTGAAAAAGTAATCGAAAAGGACTCTTAGATATAGATATAGAAGTACTAGTAAAATAAAAGCTCGTGTGTTGAGGATACGTGATATTTTTTTATTTTTATTTTTTATTTTTTTATTTAAAAAAAAGCAAGAAATGAGAAATGACAACTCAATGGCAAATGGAAAAAAAAAAAAATTGACACTTTATTCATCAGATCGTTAAATGGTGAGATGGACAGTTGTCATTTATACCATAGATTTTGTTTCAATCATATGGTCATAATTTTCGTACGACGTAGGAGTAGTATGAAAGCTAGTCGAAATCTCAAGCTTTCTAGAGCGCCGCCAAATCCTAAGTTTGGCCAAGTCTCTCAAGAACTAGAACATACTACGGACTCCCTCCGTCCAAATTGTCAAAATATTCTTTTGAAAAATATATTGGCTTCGTACAATGTAAATTTATATTTTTTATTTTTTAATTTGATACAAGAGCTAAAAATAAATTGTAAGTGATACAAGTGTTGTAAATATTAACAGTGAATTAGGAGAGAGAAAGTGTAGTATATGAAATAGTAAAGAGAGAGTTATTGCGACTATACAATTTTCCGAAACATTTTCATATGATTTACCAAACGGTCGAAAACAAATTTGTTTCATTTTTCAGAAAACGTAGTTGATTTTTCGAAAACTATTTTCTGTAAGCTATTTTACGTGTAACAAATGGAGCTTACATCTAAATTCTTCACTTTTCATAATTAAATTATAAATGTTTGTTCTTTGTGCAAAGTTTTTCTTTCATATTCAATAAATGTTTGGTTCAAATCAAAGTTTAAAAATTTAACTAGCATGATTAGGTTGACATATTAATGCTACGTCAAATTTCACTTGTTTTGACTATCAAAAGTCAGATGTGACTCTTACTACGGGAAAAAAAAAAATATAAGTTTAGTAAAACATTAGAGAAAAAAACATAAAAATTAAATTAAGTAATAAAACAAATATAATGTGTATAACACAAGAGGGGAACATAGCATCTTCATATAAACAAAGATTATGTCCAAATTAGGTAACAAATATTTAAGTTTTGACTTTGCTAATTATGTACAAACTAAGTATAGTAAAATTAAGGTATTGACTTTGTAAACATCAACCTTTATGGCAAAGTCAAAAATATTGATAGATACAAAGTCAAAAATATTGATAGATAGATACAAACTAAGTATATTCACCCATTTTAGTTTCCAAGTTGTCCACTTTTACAAGTTTTTGGCTTATATTTTTCTTCTGTTCATATATTTCTTCCTACGCATAAGGAAAAGTAGTTGCATTTACAACCCCTATATTTAACAATGTTGACAGTTTCTTTCTCATTTTTGTAGCAAATAATAATATCCTATACTCCCTCCGTTCCTGAAATTCGTTCCTGAAAGATTGTCTCATTTTCCATTTTGACTTGTCCCAAAAAGTATGTCCCATTTTTAAACTTAGGCATGAATGTTAGTGCAAATCTACTAAGATACAAGAAGGTGAAATTCTTTCTTAATAATTGCAAAATGTACAACAGGACAATCTTTTAGGGACGGAGGGAGTATGTATTAATTCTATTAAAATTCTAAAAAACTTACTCCCTCCTCCCTAAATGAATGTTTATTTAAAAAAAAAACATGCCCAAAATGAATGTCATCTATATAATATATTAAAACAGAAAAAAATCGAATGCACACAACTGTCACGTGGAATTATGACATGGAATTTCATGTGGCGCCTTCTCATTCGTCAGCCATGTTATTTAATTAGTAATAGTAATTAGTAATTATATTTAATTAAATTCGAAATTTTGAATTCCAAACATGCCTTTTTGATAAGATTTAATTTGAATAATGATTTGTCCAAATTTAATCACATTTAAAATATCGCATAATCATAAAATTATTTGACAATTTAAAATTGTGATATTAATAGTTAATAGCTAATTTGAAATTTAAATCCAATCAACTTTTCTCTTTGATTTTCAGACAAAAGTCAAATCATAAGCCATTCCTAAAATATTAAATTTTGAATTTCATATTAAACTTAAACAAGTAGGAAACGAGTAAAAAATAAGAATCCACATATCACATTTAAAATAATTTCGAAATCCACAGTTTAAAAAATAAGAATCCAGACACATATTAAAGCAAATTTAATTCACATATACGTGATTATTTAATATAAGCCTAATTTGAAACTGAAATTCAAATGTAAGCCTAATTTGATAAGATTTAATTTGAATATTGATTTGCCAAATTTAATCACATATTTAAAATATCGAAAAATCATAAAATTATTTGACAATTTAAAATTTGAAATTAGAATTCAATATTTCTAATTCGCGTATGTAATAGATCATGTCCATAAATTAATTCCCCAAGACTCATGCAATTACCTTTAATAAGATTTGATATTAATAAAGCAAATTTAAATCACATATACATAATCTATCTGTCTATATAATATATTAAAACAGAAGAAAATCGAATGCACACATCCTGCCACGTGGAATTATGACGTAGAATTCCACGTGGCGCCTTCTCATTCGTCAGCCATGCTATTTAATTAGTAATAATAATTAGTAATTATATTTACTTAAATTCAAAATTTTGAATTCCAAACATGCCTTTTTGATAAGATTTAATTTGAATATTAATTTGTCCAAATTTAATCACATTTAAAATATCGCAAAATCATAAAATTATTTGACAATTTAAAATTGTGATGTTAATAGTTAATAGCTAATTTTAAATTTAAATTCAATCAACTTTTCTCTTTGATTTTCAGACAAAAGTCAAATCATAAGTCATTCCTAAAATATTAACTTTTGAATTTCATATTAAACTTAAACAAGTAGGAAACGGGTAAAGAAAGAATTGTAAAATTATTTAAAATCCAAAGTTAAAATTCTATCACATTTAAAATAATTTCGAAATTCACAGTTCAAAAAATAAGAATCCAGACACATATTAAAGCAAATTTAATTCACATATACGTAATTATTTAATGTAAGCCTAATTTGAAACTGAAATTCAAATGTAAGCCTAATTTGATAAGATTTAATTTGAATATGGATTTGTCAAAATTTAATCCCATATTTAAAATATCGCAGAATCATAAAATTATTTGACAATTTAAAATTTGAAATTAGAATTCAATATTTCTATTTCACGTATGTAATAGATCATGTCCATAAATTAATTCCTCATTGCTTATGCAATTATCTTTGATAAGATTTAATATTAATAAAGCAAATTTTAATCACATATACGTAATCTATCTATATAATATATTAAAACAGAAGAAAATAGAATGCACACAGCCTGCCACGTGAAATTATGACGTGAAATTTCACATGGCACCTTCTCATTCGTCAGACATGCTATTTAATTAGTAATAGTAATTAGTAATTATATTTAACTAAATTCGAAATTTTGAATTCCAAACATGCCTTTTTTATAAGATTTACTTTGAATAATGATTTGTCCAAATTTAATCACATTTAAAATATTGCAGAATCATAAATTTATTTGACAATTTAAAATTGTGATATTAATAGTTAATAGCTAATTTGAAATTTAAATTCAATCAATTTTTCTCTATGATTTCCCAAAAGTCAAATCATAAGTCATTCCTAAAATATTTAATTTTGAATTTCATATTAAACTTAAACAAGTAGGAAACGGGTAAAAAATAAGAATCCACATATCACATTTAAAATAATTTCGAAATCCAGAGTTTAAAAAATAAGAATCCAGACACATATTAAAGAAAATTTAATTCACATATACGTAATTATTTAATGTAAGCCTAATTTGAAACTGAAATTCAAATGTAAGCCTAATTTTATAAGATTTAATTTGAATATTGATTTGCCAAATTTAGTCACATATTTAAAATATCGCAGAATAATAAAATTATTTGACAATTTAAAATTTGAAATTAGAATTCAATATTTCTAATTCGCGTATGTAATAGATCCTGTCCATAAATTAATTCCCCAAGACTCATGCAATTACCTTTGATAAGATTTGTTATTAATAAAGCAAATTTAAATCACATATACATAATCTATCTGTCTATAAAATATATTAAAACAGAATAAAATCGAATGAACACATCCTGCCACATGAAATTCCACGTGGCGCCTTCTCATTCGTCAGTCATGCTATTTAATTAGTAATTATATTTACTTAAATTCGAAATTTTGAATTTCAAAAATGCCTTTTTGATAATATTTAATTTGAATATTGATTTGTCTAAATTTAATCACATTTAAAATATTGCAGAATCATAAAATTATTTTACAATTTAAAATTGTGATATTAATAGTTAATAGCTAATTTTAAATTTAAATACAATCAACTTTTCTCTTTGATTTCAAGACAAAAGTCAAATCATAAGCCATTTCTAAAATATTAAATTTTGAAATTCATATTAAACTTAAACAAGTAGGAAACAGGTAAAGAAAGAATTGTAAAATTATTTGAAATCCAAAGTTAAAATTCTATCACATTTAAAATAATTTCGAAATCCACTATTTAAAAAAATAAGAATCCAGACAAATATTAAAGCAAATTTAATTCACATATACGTAATTATTTAATATAAGCCTAAAACTGAACTTCAAATGTAAGCCTAATTTGATAAGATTTAATTTGAATATTGATTTGCCCAAATTTAATCTCATATTTAAAATAAGAATCATAAAATTATTTAACAATTTAAAACTTGAAATTAGAATTCAATATTTCTAATTCACGTATGTAATAGATCCTGTCCATAAATTAATTCACCATGACTCATACAATTACCTTTGATAAGATTTGATATTAATAAAGCAAATTTAAATCACATATACGTAATCTATCAATATAATATATTAAAACAGAAGAAAATCGAATGCACACAGCCTGCCACGTGATAAGACTTGATATTAATAAAGCAAATTTAAATCACATATACGTAATCTATCAATATAATATATTAAAACAGAAGAAAATCGAATGCACACAGCCTGCCACGTGGAATTCCACGTGGCGACTTCTCATTCGTCAGCCATGCTATTCAATTAGTAATAGTAATCAGTAATTAGTAATTATATTTAATTAAATTTGAAATTTTGAATTTCAAACATGCCTTTTTTATAAGATTTAATTTGAATACTGATTTGTCCAAATTTATCACATTTAAAATATCGCAGAATTATAAAATTATTTGACAATTTAAAATTGTGATATTAATAGTTAATAGCTAATTTGAAATTTAAATCCAATCAACTTTTCTCTTTGATTTTCAGACAAAAGTCAAATCATAAGTCATTCCTAAAATATTAAATTTTGAATTTCATATTAAACTTAAACAAGTAGGAAACGGGTAAAAAAATAAGAATCCACATATCACATTTAAAATAATTTCGAAATTCACAATTTAAAAAATAAGAATCCAGACACATATTCAAGCAAATTTAATTCACATATACATAATCATTTAATGTAAGCCTAATTTGAAACTGAAATTCAAATGTAAGCCTAATTTGATAAGATTTAATTTGAATATTGATTTGTCCAAATTTAATCACATATTTAAAATATCGCATAATCATAAAATTATTTAATAATTTAAAATTTGAAATTAGAATTCAATATTTCTAATTCACGTATGTAATAGATCCTATCCATAAATTAATTCCCCGTGACTCATGCAATTACCTTTGATAAAATTTGATATTAATAAAGCAAATGTAAATCACATATACGTATAATCTATCTATCTATCTATATAATATATTAAAACAGAAGAAAATCGAATACACACAGCCTGCTGCCACGTGAAATTATGACGTGGAATTCCACGTAGCGTCTTCTCATTCGTTAGCCCTTCTATTTAATTAGTAATAGTAATTAGTAATTAGTAATTATATTTACTTAAATTCGAAATTTTGAATTCCAAACTTGCCTTTTTGATAAGATTTAATTTGAATATTAATTTGTCCAAATTTAATCACATTTAAAATATCGCAGAATCATAAAATTATTTTACAATTTATAATTTGAAATTAGAATTCATTATTTCTAATTCACGTATGTAATAGATCATGTCCATAAATTAATTTCCCATGACTCATGCAATTACTTTTGATAAGATTTGATATTAATAAAGCAAATTTAAATCACATATACGTAATCTATCTATCTATAAAATATATTAAAACAGAAGAAAATCGAATGCACACAGCCTGCCACGTGGAGTTATGACGTGAAATTCCACGTGGCGCCTTCTCATTCGTCAGCCATGCTATTTAATTAGTAATAGTTGTTAGTAATTAGTAATTATATTTACTTAAATTCGAAATTTTGAATTCCAAACATGCCTTTTTGTTAAGATTTAATTTGAATATTGATTTGTCCAAATTTAATCACATTTAAAATATAGCAGAATCATAAAATTATTTGACAATTTAAATTGTGATATTAATAGTTAATAACTAATTTGAAATTTAAATCCAATCGACTTTTCTCTTTGATTTCTAGACAAAAGTCAAATCATAAGTCAATCCTAAAATATTATATTTTAAATTTTATATTAAACTTAAACAAGTAGGAACGAGTTAAGAAATAATGGTAAAATTATTTGAAATCCAAAGTTAAAATTCTATCACATTTAAAATAATTTCGAAATTCACAGTTTAAAAAAATAAGAATTCAGACACATATTAAAGCAAATTTAATTCACATATACGTAATTATTTAATGTAAGCCTAATTTGAAACTGAAATTCAAATGTAAGCCTAATTTGATAAGATTTAATTTGAATATTGATTTGTCCAAATTTAATCACATATTTAAAATATAGCAGAATCATAAAATTATTTGACAATTTAAAATTTGAAATTAGAATTCAATATTTCTAATTCACGTATGTAATAGATCCTGTCCATAAATTAATTCCCCATGACTTATGCAATTACCTTTGATAAGTTTTGATATTAATAAAGCAAGTTTAAATCACATATACATAATTCTTTAATGTAAGCCTAATTTGAAACTGAAATTCAAATGTAAGCCTAATTTGATAAGAGTTAATTTGATTATTGATTTTTATTCTAATTTAATCGCATATTTATGATTATTTGAAATTGAAATTCAATCTCATTTCTTAATTGATTGATTAGTCGGTTATGGAATCCAATTTGATTTACACAGAATAATTATCTTTTACTAACATCAAATATTTGATTTCTGCAGAATTTGAATCTCACAATACCCGGCTGCATAAATGATTTTTTCACACGCATAAAAAATCCTACCAGTTTAACGCCGCATAATTTACTCGTAAAAATCCTAACAATCCTAAAATTCTCAAAAATATACACAGTCCTTAAAATAAAAAACTATAAGGACATTAGTAGATAAACACAGATTTAAATCCCAATATCCACATAATTTACTCCTAAAAAACCTCACAATCCTAAAGTTTTTCAAAATATACATAGTCCTTAAAATAAAAAAACTCTATACTTTGAACAACCTTACCATTCTATTTTCTTCTTTTTCATCACAACGGTACCCGCCACCATCTTTCTTTTTCTCCTGCTGACACATTCAACTCATCTTAGGGTAAAGCTCTTATTTTTATATTCTCATATTTTTCTTCTGCAGATTTGTTCTTCTTCATCTTCTTAACTCCTGTTACGCATCCAGGTAATTCAATTCCAGATCTTCTCTAAAGAGTTTACATGCGGTTTTTTTTTGCATTAAAATAGAGTAGATGAATTTTATGTGAGATGATCTTATTAACTTACTAGCTTCCCTTCAATCATAACCATATTTTGAGTTCAAAAGTTAACATTTACCTTTGGTTTTTGGTAGACATATTCTATGTCATCTGTGCGTAGTTCTATCAAGATGTTGGTGTTTAAAACTTCAGTGATTCCAAATGAGAACGAATGACTCCCTGCATTTTGCATGTGATCGTAATCGATCGAAATTATAAAGATGACAAGCATGTAAATTTGAAACTTAAGTTTATTGAAACATAACTGGATGCTCATTAAGGCTCTCAAACCTTCCTTGCACACCATAAAGAGGCACTTGCTTCCTTCTAACACTATTCTGTTCAGCCTGCCGGTGTGAGGTAAAAGCAGTTATTACAAGCCTTTATAGACCAATGACAAATTTTAAACAACTGAATCCATCAATGAGAGATCAAATATTGTTCGTGATGCATATAATAATAGAATACATGCGTCCATAGTTAGAACGAAGAGTTAGTAATCCTAGATTAAGTTGAATACTTGGATAGCAATCAAGCACTTTATTCCCCATTTAGTTGAGTGCTATAATTTCATTTCATAGTACATAACAAGGAACCATATAATACATCTTGTTGGGCTTAACATCCTCAATTAAACACTTTAATAGCAAAAACGTGCAACAAATTCAACACTTCTGCTATGGTACAAGCAAACAATACAAAATATTTGTCTATTTAATATACAAAGAAGGCAGTATCTGAACCATACTATGATTCATTGGAGTGAGACTGAATACCAAGAACAAAGAACAAAAGAAGAAAAAAAATTTATTACACAACAATTTGCTTCATTTGTCAATATAACAGTTGTAAGCACACATACGCATATCCCACTTGATGTATTTTGATAAATTGAATGTCGTTGGTTGAATATTTATCTCACGTATGGTTTCATGTATTTAAATTAAATAACAGATAATGGCAACAAGTTGAATGATTGCTATCAAATCAATTGATAAGTGAGCTAGACTTTCTAGCATCAACGTCCGTATTTTACGCAAATGGGAGCAGAAGGAACGATCCGAAAAAATGTCTATTGAGATGATATTAGTTGATAAGGAGGTAATATTTTTTATCAATTATCTTCCGTATCTTGCCTAATGTTTAATGCGATTAACGTTTAATAATATCAATACTCGTATTATTTTAATAATATTATTGTATATTTTGTTTAGGGATCTAAAATTCAAAGCTCTTGTCAAGTAGCTTGCTGCCCAAATTGAAGAATATGTTTGAATAAGGATGAGTTCTAAAGATCTCAAAAATTTGGGTTGAACAAAATATTCAACCTAACCAAAAAGTAAAACTTAATCACCAATGGAATTTGACTTTTAGTTTGGCCACTGACGTATCCAATGCCGATACACCTATCCGCATTTCAGATAATAGTTTCGAGTTCACACCTTTTGAATCTTTTGGGTCATTAAATGTGGAATTTGTTGTGGGTGAGATATGTACCTCGCATATCATTTTTTCTTTTACTCTTAAATGAATTATGATATTTACTAACAAGGAATTTTTATTTGCTAGATGTGATTGGTGAGGTCATTTTACCTCTCGGAGATTTTGACTATGTGCAGAAATTCGGTGCTAGAAAGTTGGATGTTCAGCTGATTGATAATGAGTATGTGATCTAAATAAATCATATACTTGATTATTTAAAGGATAAACAATAAATTTTGTGAACAATTTTAATTATATTTATTTTATAATTACGTTCTCTCATTTTGAAAGTGGAATGGAGTTGCCTTGCGTTTTGTGGGAGTCATTTGGAGATGAACTAAAACAGTATATTGACAAACGACGCGAAAATGAGAAAGACCCAGACCAGTTATATTAATTTTACAGTTTGTAATGTTGTAAAAATTTCAAGGTAATATATTTACTTAATCTTTGTTTTAAATCTTATAACTTTTATGATTAAGGCTTATTACATATTAGTGATATTTAAAATCCTTATACAGGAAAGACCCGTGTTGGTACCCTGAAGCACGCATCAAAAATTCATATCAATCCATCATTTTCCGAAGTAACGGAGTTTCTTTGCAAGTAAATGAAGATTAAACTCTAACAAGGACCTATGAATTTATTTTACTAATTCTGATCCTTTGGTTAAATTTCATGGGAATGGTTGAATGGCAAGGAGAAAACAGGCTAAGGTCAGTTTCCCTAGGATACGGTATGCCCCTTATTTGGGCAAGCTTCATTTATCTTGAGTTGAGACCTTGGGATGGTTTGATCCTCTTAGATGTTTGAGAGGATGTATAGAGATTCGTTGAACTTCATAAGGGGGACCGCATATTGCGATATGCTCCATAGGGTGGTATACTAATATTTAGTGTCCATTTCATTCGTGGCATGGGGAGCCTTGTTGGGCATCATGGGGAAACCGGATATGGCCGGTTTAATCACTATCAAGAATATGAGGGAGTTTGAGAGGGACTCAAATAGGTGTTTCCTTATCTTGATCCGGCTAATTCAATGGCCATCTCGATTTCACAAAGTTGTCATCCAATTTGAGTCCTAGTTCTAAGCTTGGGCTAATCAGTAGCTTTCGACTCTATTAGTATTATTATTTATGGTCATACTAAAAGAGGAGTATTCTTCCACGACTTATCACATTGCGTCATGCCTCGATAAATATTTGGGGATCCCCTCGATCATTGTTTGCGGTATAATTACACCATCCTTTTATTGTAATCCAGTTTGAGCTTGACCCGGTATCTAAACGGGGTTGATATAGTTTATTTGAGACGTTCCGAGGACAAGGGGGCGGTATGCTCAATCCGTAAGATTGGAGCCAAATTGATTTGATTTTCATTGGACTTCCAATTTTTTGAATTATGTCAACAAGTAATGTCTTGTTGGGAGAAATCCCGAGATGATATTTTGTTAACCAATGGGTAAAAGTGGGGGTGGGTCCCTCTTGTCTTTTCTAATCCATCAGCCCCAAATCAACCTCTTTCTCTCTCTTCTTTTCACTTTCATAAATCAAAAATTGTCTCCCTTCTTCTCTTTCTCTCTCTAGCTGGCCGAGTAGTTACTTGGGTGTTTCTCCGGCGACTTTCTTATTGTCTTTCCCGGCGGAATTTTCCCCAAAGGCCACCAGAATCTCGATCTACGGCCATTGGCGAGTCTTTTGGTGGGAGTTTCATTACATATGGTTGGTGGGCTAAGGAGTTACAAAGGAGCTCTCTCTTTTTCGATGACTTTTTCCACCCCTTGTTTTCCTTGGATGGGTGGTATGAGGAATCGAAGATTGATCGTGTATCCTCATCTCGATAGGAGGGTTCTCTTTCTTGACGCCGCTTATTCCTTCGATCATCATGATGAGAATTGTCCTTGGACTTTTTCTTGTGCGCGGTTTCCTCTATTAGGCTCTTCTTGGGTGGAACATTGGAGACATACCGAATGGGGCGTCGCATCTTCATATAGGCCACGCTTTCACTCATGGTTTTAACGGGAGAGTGAACGCTATTGACAATTTTGTTAACTTCATTGGCGACGAAGAGCATCTGTGGTTTCCCCATCTCTTTCAATCGTTCGTTGTTCAGCAAGATCTTAGCATACATCCGACTTTTTTGTTTTAAAAATGTTATCTCATTTTCGCCTTACTCGAGATTGACATCTCATTGGGTTGCTTTGGATGGTTTTCCGACGGGCTTCTTGGCGTTTCTTTCTTCTTGAACCTCCTTTTGTCTAGCAACCGCATTGGGATTGCGTTCTTTATTATTTTCGGACGTGGTATGAATAGTGTGTAGGTCAACTGATTTGGCCCTAAAATGGTGAATCTTGTGACATTCAACTGGTTTAGAAGGTGTTGGGACTCCAACCTCCATGGTTAATTTGAGGTGTTTTGGTTTAGGTAGACCAAGAAACTTCATAGTAATAGAATAAGAACAAGAGTGTATGGTTTAAATAGGAACTAAGAAGAAATGTCCAGATTGTGAGTTGACTAAGAGGGAATGCCCAAAATATGAGTTATTGGGCAAGAAAAGCTCAGGCAAGAAGAGTGATGAAGAAAAACGTTCCCAGCAATGAAACCAGTTGATGCTACCAAGAGAAATAGGTATGCAACGGTGGTCCGGTGCAAGGATGATGGCGCTCGGATATTTGGCTTTGTTCGATCCTTCTAGACCTGATAATAAGATAAAGAACCGTTAGCTCAAGGCCGGGGGGGCGATTTCCAGGCGATGAGGCTCCATCGTGAGGATAATAACATAAATCTTGGAGAGAAAGTTATGGAGTATGGAAATGGCTTGAATATAAATGACTTACCTTCTCCTTGAGGGAGAAGTTGTATTTATAGTAGTAGTAGAATGGACTAATACCAATATTAAGAAAACGCGTGTTTCTAGCTTATTGGTGAAGGACCATTAGGTTGGGGGAGTGGAGAGAAAATCTCTGTTTGGACAGAGATGATAGGAGCATGATCCCTGCATTGCAGAGGGATTGGACTCGTTGGTAGAAATCTTTGTCGTAGAGACCACTTTGGACGTTTGTCATGTTTACATAGGGAACATCCTAGGATACTTGGAGGCGTTACACTTGGATGGGTTTCAAATATTTGAATACGTATGGGAAGAGCCAATTATGTGAGTCAAATATAGGAGGATCATGAGAATGGTTGAACGGCAAGGAGAAAATCGTCTGGGGTCGGTTTCCCTAGGATACGGTATGCCCGTTATTTGGGCAAGCTTCATTTGTCTTGAGTTGAGATCTTGGGTTGGTTTGATCCTCTTAGATGTTTGAGAGAATGTAGAGAGATTCGTTGAACTTCATAAGGGGGGACCGCATATGGCGGTATGCTCCATAGGGCAATATGGGAACATACTAATATCTGGTGTCCATTTCATTTGTGGCATGGGAAGACTTGTTGGACATCAGGTCAAGGCCGACTGATGAGATGTGCAAGAGGTTCCTCTGCACCGGGCCCCAAATTTTGGAGGGTCCCAAATTTTGAAGGGCCCCCATTTATCTTGGCCCATTAGGTATATAGCTTCCAAAAAACAAAAATTATGTTGTGCGAAAAGTAATGATCAATATAATAAATTATTTTTGAATTTTATTGCTTAATTTTGTAAAACTTTAATCTTTTTATAAAAACACTTATACTCCCTCCGTCCCGGAACAATCTTCACAAACACTGTTTGCACTGGTTTTAAGGAGGGAGTATTATATTGAAAGTGTTGTGAGTGTGAAAATAAAATAGGAGAGAGAATGAGTGGAGAGAATAGTAAATTATAATGGTGTTGTGAGTATTAAAATAATGTAGGAGAGAGAATGAGTGGAGGGAATAGTAAAGAATCCTTTCCATTTTAGGTAAGTTTTAAATGTGTGAAGTAAGTTTTGGGACGCCCAAAAGGGAAAGTGTGAAGATTGTTCCGGGACGGAGGGAGTATATACATATTATATTTTTTGTATTAATTTTTAAATATTAGGAGCTCAATATTCACATTTCGCATAGGGCCCCAATAATTATTGAAACGGGTCTGCATCAGGTGAAAATCGGATATGGTCGGTTTGATCACTGAATATGAGGGAGTTTGAGAGGGATCCGTATAGAATGGATTGGGAGGATACCGGCCGCAACCGAAGGATTCGGTATCCCCTTGTCCGGTATGGAGGGCCCGGTTAGGTGATTCATTGTCTTGATCAGGCTTATTCAATGTCCATCTCGGTTTCGCTAAGTCATCATCCGATTCGAGTCCGAGTTCTAAGTTTGGGCTCATCAGGAAGAAGCTTATTTGTTTTATGATTTACATATTTTTTTGTCAATTAATTTATTAAAATAATATAAATAAATTTATAGGACAAAGTAAAGAATATACATATTATATCCAAAAGTGATTTATATATACTCCTAGGAGCTTGGTTCATGACTGTTCTTATTTGGTTTTAAGGAGGGAGTATTATATTGAAAGTGTTGTGAGTGTGAAAATAAAATAGGAGAGAGAATGAGTGGAGAGAATAGTAAATTATAATGGTGTTGTGAGTATTAAAATAATGTAGAAGAGAGAATGAGTGGAGGGAATAGTAAAGATTCCTTTCCATTTTAGGTAAGTTTTAAATGTGTGAAGTAAGTTTTGGGACGCCCAAAAGGGAAAGTGTGAAGATTGTTAGGGACGGAGGGAGTATACCCCTCCGTCCCGAACAATCTTCACACTTTCCCTTTTGGCGTCCCAAAACTTACTTCACACATTTAAAACTTACTTAAAATGGAAGGAATCTTTACTATTCCTCCACTCATTCTCTCTCCTACATTATTTTAATACTCACAACACCATTATAATTTACTATTTTCCACTCATTCTCTCTCCTATTTTATTTTCACACTCACAACACTTTCAATATAATACTCCTCCTTAAAACCAAATGAAGAAATGCTGTTTATGAACCAAGTTTCCTGATCCTGAGAGATATATATATATATACTTCCTCCGTCCCAGCTCATGCTTCCCACTTTTTTCAAATCACGTAAATTAAGAAAATGAATGGGAAGAAAAAATGTTGTGAGTGTAATAGTGAATTAGGAGAGAGAATTAGTGGAGGAAATAGTAAATTTGAAAAGTGTTGTGAGTGTATTAGTGAATTAGGAGAGAGAATGAGTTGAGGAAATAGTAAAGATTCTTTGCCAAAAAACGAAAGGTGAAGCTTTTAACGGAACACTCAAAATGACAAAAAGTTAAGCTTGAACGGGAACTTAGGGAGTATATATATGGCTATAGCTATAGCTATGGACCACACATTAAAATTGATATCCTAACGCCCACAATGTTAGAAATTTGAGTCCGTTATGTGGAGTTGGCCTATTAAGGCTACTCGATGAGTAAGTCTTTGTCAAAGTTGGGTTGAAGATTTTTTTTATTTTATTTTTTCAATTTCTACTGCTACAATAATAATAAAATAAAATAGATCTTTGATTATTTTGTATTTTTTGTTGGATCTCACAAGACTCACAACCGATGTTAGTTAATGTCTCTGGGGTAGATATACTTCTTAATTGGTTTCGTGATTCATAAATAGTCGGTGATGTTGGCCTATTAGTATTTTATTTTTCTTATTTTTTTATTCTTTAATTTTAATATTTGTAAATTCAACTTTTTGTCTCTATTGTGGCAAGTCTTAGAATTATAGATGGGTTAGAAGGAGAGAGAGACCGTTATCATGACTTAGATTGGGCAGAAAATATTTTATATTTAAGATTTCACTTTAAACTAATTGGTGATAAGAGAAATGTAGTATCTCAAGTTTATATCGGTTCATGTTTCTCTATTTAGTAGGTTTGAGATAATTGTATAACACGTTCCTCACGTACTATATGAGGAAAAGGTTGAGGGTCGAGCATCGTGGGCTTTGTAGAAGATAGGATATAATGGACCTTGTAGAAGGGATGACAGATTGTCTCTAAAACGATCCCTCCCGTGTAGCCAGTTTTGTCAATGCTTACAATGTGAACCTATTAATCGGTCGTAGAGCAATATCGTGGGTCCTTGGGGCTCCACGTGTAACTGGCCTCCTCTAAGGCTCAAGGGTTAGAATGGGATGGACTGTGACGATAATTAACTAGACAAGCATTAGTAGAGAGAGACGCAAGGGTTAGCATGAGTTGTACTATGCCGCTAACAGTTATATTAGAGGTTCCACCTTAAAAACCAATTTGTGGGATAAGGGAAGTAGCTATTAAAGTCTATATACCGGTCAATGTTTCTTTATTTAGTAGATGTTGGATTATTGTCTAACACGCCCACTCACATGTGACCCGTGTGAAGAAGGTTGGGGGGTCGAGCACGTGCAGTCGTGGACCTTGTAGAAGATAGGAGATAATGAAACTTATAGAAGAGATGACAAAAGGTCTATGTAGAAGCAGCGAAAGCGATCAGGTCATCATAGATCGGTGATTCTGATACCATATTAAATTATGAGTTTTTGTCTTAAACCCAATTGGTAATAAAAGGAGTTTATTAGAATCTTTATATGTTATAGGAAAGGTTCTTTAATTTTCGATGTGAAATAATGTCTCTAACAGTAATTTATACCTAATTTCTAAATGATAAGATTTTGGAGAATTTCCATTTATTTATATATAAAGGATAATTCTATTTACCATTTGTAACTATTAAAATAAATATAGATAAATAATGATAGTTAATTTTTAAATATATTCATTACATTTTTAGTTGATTTGCACATAACGGTGTGTAATGTGTTCACCACCGTTATAACCTTCACTGCCATCGCTACCACCACCACACCATTGGTAATGTCTCACTGCTACCACCCCATCTTAGAGCCAAAATTTTAGAAAAAATAAACACATTTTTCTAAATATTTTGGAAAACGTGTTTTAACATTGTGTGATGACATTTTTGTAAATAATCGAAACTTGTAAAAAATATGTGATAATATTTTTGTAAATATTCGAAGCTTATTTTAAAACACGGTGGCATTTTTGTTCATAACCGGAACTTATTAAAACATATCGACACTTACTAACACTACTACATACACTTTTACCATCATCGCTAACATTCTTAATTTTTAACACCAGCACCACCGACACTTTTAACACAACCACTACCATTTTTGAAACATAAATTGACACTTTTTAACACTATTACTGGTATGCTTTAACGTAACAATCAGAATAATAGTTGTCAATGCAGGGTGGAAAAGTCGGATCAAAAACCCGTTTTTCTTACCTAAAATGAAGAAAAAATTAATTTTTCTTGAGACTAACTCTTTTTGAGATTATTATAATTTTCCTACATTATTGTAAGTCTCTAAATTCAACTCTTAGATAGTCGTATGAATTGGGTAGCAACACCCAAATGATAAAGACATCGGGAATCTTAAAAAATGCCATAGTTTTAGTGTAGCATATAAAGATTTGATCCCCTTTATTTGGAGTAAAATGATGTTACAATATTATTTATTTCATGCCACAAAATCTTGTGAAAAATACATGATGATGCAGGAATGCGTTTGGGATCAGCTATCGTTGTCCAGCAAGTGATTGAGCTGACTTGGGATCTGCACAACACAAGAAATAATCGTGAACTGCGTCGGGACTCCTCCGGCAAGGCCCTCCGGCGTGAGAATCAGCGAATGGACTGAAAGATGGTGATAATAATATGGTGGGTGTGTGTATATGTAAATATGCAAATAAGCATTACCTTAGTCCATGATTCTGTTCCCATATTTATAGTGGATGAAGTGGTATTAGAGTTTTCATCTGAACTGTTGGATTGGGTTGTTGCCAACCGTTGGATCAGCTTGATTTCCTAGGCGTACACGTGGCGTGTGGGGATTGCTCCTCCTAAGAAAGGACACTCATGTGTCTGACACGGATAAGTGGTTTGCCTTATAATGGAAAGTCAACCTGAACACCTTTTGGCGTTATTACTGGTTTCGTGATTGCACGTGCAGAATGTCGCAGTGGTAGGTCTGACGTTATACCAAAATAGCATATGGATCAAGCTTGTTGAGGAAGCTAAGTGAAGAGACGACCTGGAGCTGCATGTCCAGTAAGGTCGTCGCCTTAATAGGACTCGACGAACGAGTGAACGAGTGAGTCATCACGTTCTCCTGATGAGTTGGGTCGCTCAGTGGCGACGATGTAGTTCTCCGTTACGACGGGCTCTGACTTATGGTGGGAAGGCTCGTCGTTAGATGGGCTTGGTC
Source organism: Adenophora triphylla var. japonica (assembly GCA_022495995.1). Taxonomy (NCBI): domain Eukaryota; kingdom Viridiplantae; phylum Streptophyta; class Magnoliopsida; order Asterales; family Campanulaceae; genus Adenophora; species Adenophora triphylla. Next base: position 103,776 of record JAFEMH010003301.1, on the reverse strand, counting down.
GCTCATTGGCGACGACCGCCATCTAGTGTATCGACGGGCCATGTCCCAAACCCTGGTGGGCTTCATTAACCTTGATCCCTTAGTGGGCTTGCTAGGCCCCAGTCTCGTAGAGATATATTGGGCCCGGCCCATCATGAAATATTCCGTTCAGTGGCCCCCAACTCATGGATCGTCTTGACGGGCCAGGAGTTTGACGTTTCCCCATTAGAGTTATCCGTACGACCGTCAATTTGAATTTTGAATTGTGGTGACGTCAGCATTGATGACGTCGATGGCCAGGATCTCTTCATTAATTGACACGCGTCCCATGATGGGACATTCTCCTTGGAAATCACAGCGGGTATTTAATGCTTCCATCATTTCGCCATTTGGATTTCCCAGGCATAAACCCTTCATCTTCCTCAAGTATAAAAGCTTCCTCTCTCCTCCATGTCAAACTTTCTGCACCCTTGATTATTGAGAGCAAATAGCAAAGAGCGATTTTCGGCAACCAGAAAGTTCAACTCCGGCAACCGCACTCAACGTTTTCCGGTGATATTGAAGGTTCTGGCTTCTTCGCCTCTGAACAACCCAGTGGCGTGGATTAGGGATTTTTTTGATTTGACGCCGGTGAACTCATCGGAAAATCCATCTTCAAACCCAGCACCAGGTAATTGCTTCATTTGTTCTTCGTTTTCTGGGTTTTTCTTGGGGTTTAAGAATTTGTTTAATGGGGCCCAGAACGGTAAGCTTTGAGAGAGGGGTTAAATTTTGCTTTGGGTTCAACCAAAGGGTTTATAAATGCGCTAGGGGCATTTGGAGGGAAATCCCTTTAGCTGAATGTTCCACAATATTGGTAAAATTTAGTTTTGAAGATGAGAGATTGGGGTTCCCCACTGATGAAGTTCTTGGGGAATTTGAGGAAGATGACCCGAGGGTAACACCTTTCAGGTCAATGAACGACCTACCCAATCATATCTGAACTCACTACTCCTTGTCCCGTCGTGATTCACTTAGGGATTTGGCTTCAGGGGAATCTAGGTTGCCCTTAGATAGGTCGTCGCCCATTGATACTAGGACTGATTCCCTTGCTCTTTCCCCCGGTTTTGTAGACATGGATCACGACGGCCGTCCTAATCAACCAAACCAAGAAGTGAACGAGGCCAGCACAAGTGCCGGGAGCCCTCGAATTGTTGACGCCTTTCATACCAGTGTACGAGCTGGGAGAAATGAACGAGGCTTTGGAGCCGGGGCGCAAAGGGACTGGGCCATTACCAAGGTCAGTACGAGGAAGGGTGATGTTGGGAAGCTGCTGATTGATTCCCCTACGAGATTCTTACAGGGTCCAAGCCTCTACTTATAGACTTGAGTATCTCAGTCAGAAGGAATATGAGCCGTGTAGACAGACCCTCCTTACCAGCAAAGAAAAAGTAGCCTTCTTTTATAAACAATTCGAGCTCGACTTGAGGTTGCCCCTCAACCCCTTCATCAATGAGTTTTTGGAGGACTCAAACTGCGTGCCAATGCCGTCAGGATCCTATCCGCCTTCATCATAGTCTGCAGATTCCTCGGCTACGAGCCATGCAACAAAGTGTTTCGTCAGTACTATCGGACGACCCGATCCACTGTGAAAGGAAAATCCATAGTGAGCGTAGCCTCAATCAGAAATGTACGAGGTTTGTTCTTGGACACTCAGAATAAAGTGTATGGTTGGGATAACCATATGATCCTGGTGGAGAGCAGGGTAGGATGGCAATTTCCTTTCCCGGAAGGTAATAAGATGGTTGCTGATGAGTTTGTGTGGCCGGCTCCGTGGGCCAAAGATTTAAAGGCAAAGATTGATGCCTTGCTAGACCTTGGATGGGTGTCGTATAAGGACATTGAGGCTTCACACTGGAGATACATAAGGGTCGGCATAATGTCTAAGCCGTCGAAAGGGCCCGATCCCTTGGTGAAGATTGATCTTGACGCTCGTTACCCTGTCTGGGTCGTTCACAATGAGTTGACTTGGGAGGAGAATTGTATAACTTGCGAGGGGCACGCTCCGACCATCTTGAAGATACTTGCGCCAACCTTGAAATGACTGGGGGTTGGGCTCTTAGTACTTGTCTATTTATTCTGATAGTCTGTCTTTTTGTCTCGTCGTGAAGGACTTAACCTTTTTTCTTTTTTATTTGGCAGTTCTTTCTGAGAGGGATATCGATCGTATTGAGAAGGACATCATGAGTGGTGTAATCAGACCCAATGAAAAGAGGGTAGCCAAGAAGAACAGGGCCGCATCCAACGCTATCTACGATCGTCAAGAGAATATGACGAGGAGGAATGACGAGCTTCCCAAGGAACCTTCTGGTGCCATCCCCCTGGTCGAGATGGAGCCCGTCGCCGAGGGGCTAAATACAGGAGGCCGTCAAGCACGTGTAGATGCGCTTGAGAAGGTAGCTGACGCTGAGAATGAGGCAGGAGTTGAGACAAGTGCTGCAGCTGCCAACGAGGATACCCAACTGATCGTTATCGACGAGGGTGAGCATATTAACCCTGAGGTCGTTGGGAGCTCCGACTCTAACCCGGAGTAGCTTGAGGCTAACAGTCAGGCCGGCAAGAAAAGGAAGGATCATCCTGTGGGTTATGGGGGAGAGAGAGAGAAAAACAAAAAGCCAACTACGACCCACCCAGTTCCTCTGACCCCTCTACTCCGCAGGCCGAAACTCCCGGCTCGTCTTCAGGGACTTTGACTAGGAAAAAGGCCATTGAAATGGCAACTCAGTATGCCAAAGCTCCTCAGATATCCGGGACTCCTTACTTGTCAAGGAATGGTGTTCCACTCATTCTGGGGACAGCCTTGACTAGACGAGGCAGGGATGTTGATCTTACTCGTCAGCTGAAGGAGGCTAAACTTACTCCGGAGACCTATCATGCCCGTCTGGGGCTGATCCAAACTGAGGTAACTCAAAAACTACATTTTTATAACTCTCCCGTCATCTTATACTTGTATTAATAACCTTCTTATTGTAACTGTCGTCGATGATGGACGCCATGACATCAGACTTCAGGGCCTACATTAACGCCGAGCAACGGGGCAGTGAGCAGCTGGTTCAGTCCGTTGGGGCTAAGGAGACAGCTGAGCAGAAGCTTAAGGAAGTTGAGACCAACGTAGGCGAGCTAACTGTTGCCTACGAGTCTTTAATGGCTCAGAAGAATGAGGTTTTGAAGGAGATCGACCTCCTAAAGAATGAGAAAAAGAAGTTGGAGAAGGATGCAGGGATCTTGACCACTGGCCTTTGTGCCGCCGAGACTAAAGTTGATAAGCTGACATCTGACTACGAGGCTGCTCGGGGTCAGATCGAAGCGATGAGGGTAGATCACCAGGCTGCCTTGGACGAGGCTAAATTGGATGCCGTCGAAAAGTTTAAGGGAGGCGCAGAGTATCTCTTGGCTGTCACTGAGAAGGCCAAGGGTTTCTTCAAGGATGGAGCTAAGCACTTAGCCAGAAGGATCGTCGTAGATCCGGAGACTAAAGACTTAGTTTCTGTGAGGAAGCTGGCTGACCTTTGTGCTGAGACTTAGTTTCTGTGAGGAAGCTGGCTGACCTTTGTGCTGAGGATCCTTATGACCAGGAAGCTCGTTTGGCCCACCATCTAGTTCCCTATAATGACAACGATCTGGCCATTATCAAGGAAGATGATGAGAAAGCAGGACTAGACGAGTGGACTGCGCCGACCCTGGACTCCCGTAACTTTGACGCCTATTATGCATGTTTCATGGGAAATGATCCTGATCCTAACGAGCCCCCCACCGATGCCAATGACCAACCGTAGTTTGTTTTCTTGAGTTGGTTTGTAATGTCTTAAACAATGCTTCACCTTGGTTTTGTGGTTTCAAACAATGTTTCAAACAATTTATATTTTGTGTTGTAATTGGCCCGTTTCCTCGTTGTTTAGAGGGGGTCGTACAATATTTGGTTCAATTTATGCTGGTTACTTTAGTTATTCAACGCCATTGTTTTCTGTCTGTTGATCTGTATGTTAACGTAGATGGCATGTGATAATAACTTATTAAAGGAGTAAGTTTGAAGACAAGTGTGTATGGTCATCGTTATGGACGACCAGAACTTAGGTCGGCTTAAGTCGACTGACCTTTGTTCATACTTGTGCTTTTTTAACTTCTCAATGGCTCGTAGGTATAGTACGAAAGCCTATAGATCGTTGCTCGGAGGCAAGATCGTATAGACGAGTCGTCTTATTCCGTTATAGCAATCGACGAAGTCTGGCTTCGTCTGACCTTTATACTTGGCTAAAGTGAGTGTAAGTGTCGAAGTCTTGGCTTTGACTGATCTTTATACTTGATCAAAGTGGTTGTAAGGGTCGAAGTCTGGCTTCAACTGATCTAAATCTCTTGGGTTTGTAGTGAATGTTCAACAAAGCGACGAGTTTTCATTGATAACTTTTGGTTGTCAACGACCTTACATTGATTTTACTCCAAATCGCTTTTTAAACTACTGGGATTTATAGTCTATCCCTTACAAACTTTTAAAAAACTTCAAAAATTTCCTTTGACAAAGTTACATAAAGAACCACGAGTGAGACGCCCTGAGGGCGCTGAGAGTTGACGACGATCTCAAAAATAATACTTCGTGAGATGATTGGCATGCCACGGATGTTTGAGTTGTTCACCGTTTGGTCTAGCAAGACGATATGTTCCTTCTCTTACCACGCTGGTGACAATGTAAGGCCCCTCCCAATTGGGGGAAAGCTTGTTCTGACGGGCTTTGAGGCCCGTTGCTTCAATTTTTCTCAGAACGTGATCTCCGACGTTGAAAATTCTTTTCTTCACCTTCTTGTCGTGGTATGCCTTGGTCCTTTTTTTGTAATTTGCCATCCTTAATTGAGCGTCCAACCGTCGCTCGTCCACTAGGTCGAGGTCGACCTGTCTGTTGTGGATATTCTTCTCAACGTCGTAGAAAGCCACGCGATCAGTTGGAAGCTGAAGCTCGGCGGGAGCCATGGCCTCAGAGCCATAGGCCAAAGCGAATGGGGTTTCCCCTGTTGTAACGATGTGTTGCCTTTTTCGCGGGAAAAATTCGATTTTTGCGTTTCTTTGAAAAACCAAATAAAACCGGAAAAAACGGAGTCGCCACGCCATTTTAATTTTGAAGGGCAAAACTTTGAAAAAAGCCCGAGATCAGAGATTTAGGTTCGGAGGTCATGTTACGCGTCGGGAAGGACGTTAGTGTGCACCCGACGCGCCTCGTAAAAACGAGTCTTCCAAGCTGAAAATCATTTGTGTGTGTGTGTGTGTGTGTGTTTTGGCCAAAATAAGTTGAAACTGGAAAAAGTAAAAATTGGGATGTCTTTTTAAGACTTTAAACTGATCCCATGATTTTTTGGAGAATTTTTGGTTTGAGATTTGGTACTCAAAAACCTTTTGAAGTTGAGAAGTCACTTCTGCCAGAAGAAAATGGCAGCAGACACCTGATTTTGAAATGGATTCAAGGGTCCTAAAACTTCATAATCTGGATGAACTCAGAGAATGAAAGTTTCTCTAGACTCCTTGAATAAACTTTGTGTGAAAGAAATTTCCATTTTGGAGAAGATTTGATGGGTCAAAACCTTCTGGAAACCTCAGATATGAGATCTGGATTCCCAGAAGCTGATGAACTAGCCTCTGAAAGAAAAATTGAAAAGAGGAGTTTTACTCACCCAAAAAATAAGGTAAAAATATGTCTGGAAAGCTCTGGATGTTGGCTACAAAAAGTGATTTGTAGTCAACACCAAATTCCAAGTTCATCTGTGTCCAAAAATTAAGACCATGGACTGAGGTCTGAGAAAATTGCTACTGGACAGCAACTTCTCAAGAAAGAAAATATGATTTTAAGGGGGTTTTGCATCCATGCTTGTCCCCATTTCCCTAGGTTTTGGTTAGTGATCACTAGACATTTTAGTGGTGAATCAACTATACCAAACCATCCTTGGGGTACATTAGGACTAAGCATTTCATTTGCTTGGGGAGGGGGATTTTACCCTTTGAAATCAAGATTTAGTGCTTGAAAATGGTTTTTTAGGGTTTTGAAAGTGCATTTTTGCAAGTAAGAAAGAAAAGCTTTGAAAATAATGTTGATCTTTGTAGAAGATCATCCATGGAGATGGTCTTCCATGGTGATCTTCTTAGATCTAGAGAAAAAAGATGAAAGAACTACATTTTGTAGTTTGAAGATGCATGCATGGATGAGATTTAGGGTTAGGAAGAGGAGGGTTTACCAATCTTCCTTGTGTTCTTGAGTGTTTGGCTTGAGTGTATGAGTGTTTAGGGCTTTAATATGAGAGTGAGTGGATGAGTATGAGTTGGGAAAGATTGGAAAGAAAAAGGTGACAATTCTTGAGAATTCTCACTGTTTTCTCTCTATATTTCGCCAGAACTTCGTTGCTATTGTGTTCTTCCTCCTTTATTTCTGTGACTGGAGGGCTCAATTTATAGCCCTCCTGGAAATACAAACATGTCCGCGCGGATGGATCCAATCGCGTGCACTGTTCATTAATTGCTGCTTCAGGCTTTGGACACAAGGAATAATCTTTTTCAAAATTCAAATTGACCAGCCAGATTATGTTTCCAGCATTGCTATATTTGGTTTTCTTCATTTGTTTTTCTTTTTTGAGATTCTTTTTAAGGTTTAACCTTAAATAACAATGCCCATTTTACCCTTACTTTGTTAGAAATGTTAGGATAGTTAGGAATTGTTGGAAATGTTATAACTTTCGTTAATTTTCTAACGAAAATTCTAACAAGCTCAAATTGGAGCACTTACAGTAGCCCCTCGGCGACGGCGCTTTCGAAGGAAGCGGGGTCGTCGATAAGAGTAAGGCTCCATATTTGGCAGGATGATCGAGTGATCGGGTGGCTGAACCTAGCGATAGGCTACCTACGTATCCTTAAGAGGAATCAAGCCAGTCGTAGTTCGGGTCTTTGACCCCGGAGATGATGGCGTTTTAGGTGCCTCGAACCTGGTGAGCGAGTTCTACAGTCGTTTGCTGGAAAGAAACTCTGCTGGGGATAAGAGATGACCATTTTTGGTCTGATGGGTATCCGCTCTGCTGGGGATAGGAATGACCATTTTCGGTCTCTGCTGGGGATAAGAGATGACCATTTTTGGTCTGATGGGTATCCGCTCTGCTGGGGATAGGAATGACCATTTTCGGTCTCTGCTGGGGATGATTGCGATTTATCGCTTTCTAGTGATAGCGTCTTAGGTGCCTCGAACCTTGAAGATGGCGTTTTAGGTGCCTCAAACCTTGGAGATGGCGTTTTTAGGCGCCTCGGACCTTGATGATGGCGTTTTAGGTGCCTCGGACCTTGATGTGAAATGCCCTTTCGGTGGACTTTGTCTGCTGCCGAAGGAGAGGGTGACCGTTTTGGTCGAGGGGCTGGACCTAATGATAGGCTACCTACGTATCCCTAGTGGGAATCAAGCCCTTTCGTAGTTCGAATACTACTCGAGATCTCGCTGGCTTTTGGGATTCCGTTAACTTTGCTGGGGATTTTGTTAGCCTTTGCTGGGGAAAATCAGACGTATTCGTCTGGGAAATCGGTCTTACGTTTGACTGCCGTTGGATGATTTTGATGAAAGATACGGGATCTCGTTATCTTTCTCAGGGCACTCGGTCTTACGTTTGACTGCCGGGGGATGATTTTGATGAAAGATACGGGATCTCGCTATCTTTCTTGGGTCACTCGGTCTTACGTTTGACTGCCGGGGGTAATTTTGATGAAAGATACGGGATCTCGTTATCTTTCTCAGGGCACTCGGTCTTACGTTTGACTGCCGGGGAAGATTTTGATGAAAGATACGGGTTCTCGTTATCTTTCTCGGGGCATTCGGTCTTACGTTTGGCTAGCAGGGAAGATTTTGATGAAAGATACGGGATCTCGTTATCTTTCTCGGGGCACTCGGTCTTACGTTTCTTGCAGGGGTAATTTTGATGAAAGATACGGGATCTCGTTATCTTTCTCAGGGCACTCGGTCTTACGTTTTACTGTCGGGGAAGATTTTGATGAAAGATACGGGATCTCGTTATCTTTCTCGGGGCACTCGGTCTTACGTTTGACTGCCGGGGGAGATTTTGATGAAAGATACGGGATCTCGTTATCTTTCTCGGGGCACTCGGTCTTACGTTTGGCTCGGGAAGATTTTGATGAAAGATACGGGATCTCGTTATCTTTCTCGGGGCACTCGGTCTTACGTTTGACTGCCGGGGAAGATTTTGATGAAAGATACGGGATCTCGTTATCTTTCTCAGGGCACTCGGTCTTACGTTTTACTGCCGGGGAAGATTTTGATGAAAGATACGGGATCTCGTTATCTTTCTCGGGGCACTCGGTCTTACGTTTTACTGCCGGGGAAGATTTTGATGAAAGATACGGGATCTCGTTATCTTTCTCAGGGCACTCGGTCTTACGTTTTACTGCCGGGGGTAATTTTGATGAAAGATACGGAATCTCGTTATCTTTCTCGGGGCACTCGGTCTTACGTTTGACTGCCGGGGGTAATTTTGATGAAAGATACGGGATCTCGTTATCTTTCTCAGGGCACTCGGTCTTACGTTTGACTGCCGGGGGTAATTTTGATGAAAGATACGGGATCTCGTTATCTTTCTCGGGGCACTCGGTCTTACGTTTGACTGCCGGGGGATGATTTTCTTGACAAGGGGCTGACTTTGGTTAACTTTGGTTAACTCTGTCAGGTTGGGGACTGAATTGCAGAGTCCTGAAATTTTAAGGGGCAAAAGGGTCATTTTGACCCTTGCAATCCTATCCGCGCGGATAGGGATGGAAAGTCAGGGGTATTTAATGGGGCCAACGCCCTTCTTCTTCCTCAGTCCAATTTTTGCAGTTGCCGAGAGAGAGGGAGACAGAAACGAGGAGAACAGCCATTTTTGGCCCTAGAAGCTTCAAAATTCGTCCGTTTTTCTTGATTTTTCGAGCAATGGAACACGGGGAAGGCGCTTTTCAAGGCCAAGGACGTGGTCCGGTAGCGGAGAGGCGATTGGAGCTCGTCCGGATGAGGAGGCATTACAATCTTTCGCAATCGGTCGAGGAGGAGCATTACCCCGATGCTTGGCAACATTGGGCCTCGGATCCGCATCTCCGAACGGTATATTTCGAATCCTCTTGATCCTCTTGTCGATTTCTTGCTTGAAATTTTTGGGTGATTTTTGAAATTTTTTTTTTTTTGAATATTGAATATTGATATTGATGCTATGCAATGTTGCAATGAATTTGTGAGTGTCCCAAAAATGTGCATTTTGCTTGGGAAAAGAATTGGCATTTTCGCCACATTTTTTTTATTCGAAAATTTCATGTGAAAATTCGAAGAATTGTGATTTTTTTTTTTTTGGAGTTGAATATTGCATGTTCTTGATGATGATGATTTTTTTTTGAAATTGAATTTTGATATTGATGAATGATGATGCAATGCATGCATTTTTTTTGGAAAGAATGGGCATTTTGCCAATATGAGATGTATGTATGTTTAGGATTTTTTTTTTTGAAAAGTGGGACGGATTTTTCCTCCCGTTGTATGTAAGATGGATGATATGCATGTATGCATTTTTTTTTGAAAATGGGACGGAGTTTTTTACTTCCGTAGGAATGCATCCTCTCTTTTTTTGAATGCATTGGGACTTGCTGAAAATTGTTTTATTTCATGCGAGAAAAATGGGGCTATGCTCATTGTATCTTTGTTATCTTTGTCGAATTTTTTTTTTTTTTAATGCAAATGCAATCTTTTGACATTTTCTCTCTCTCTTTTTTTTTTACAGGGCGGAAACCGTTTTGTGGCGGAGCTTGGTGAACAAAATGAAGACTCGAGGATCGGTGGAGTCTGTGATTGACTTGTGGGACCGGCTTCCGAATGCGGGCCGAGGAGCTTTGCCGAGTCCGAGACAGATCGTTGTCGAGACGGGGCTCTGGGAGTTCGTCGAGTGCTTGAGGGGACTGGTCAAGTTCCCTAAGTGCAAGGGCTTGATGTTTGCTCTGGCGCAGCACTGGTGGGACGCGACCCACACCTTCCACTTCTTGGGGGCGAGGCGACCGTTACGCCTTCGACTATCTTTGCGATCACGGGTTTGTCCTTTAATGGACGCGGCATCGAGTGGAGAGATGGCTACGGCGATCTTGTCTGCGAGCTCTTCTTGGATTTTCCCCTATTCCCAAAAGGGGATGGGGATGGAGTATGCCGTGGTCTACGGCAAGATCGTGGAGACCATAGCGAGTTATGAGGCTGGGGAGGAGAGGATAGGCGCCGATCAGATTGCCAGGGCCTTCCTGTGGTTTACTTTCTCGAGCACGCTCTTTGGTCATGCCGAGGGACGGCGGTCTTTGCCTTGCTGAGGTCCTTGGAGGACATGGAGACGGTTGGAGATATTTCTGGGGGAGGCCGGCCGGGCTGAGTTGTACTTCGCTCTTGATAGATACGGCGGAAGGCTGTGAGCTCCTGTCTTGCTTCGAGTTTGCTCTGGAGGTATAAGCTCTCTTTTTGCTTTCCCTCTTTCCTTTGAGCACGCACTTTTATTTGCACCGGATTGATTGGATTTTTACCTTTCGCAGGTATGGGCGTTGGAGTTTTTCCACGTCACGGCGTGGAGGCGGCGGAGTACGTCGGGCGTATCCGGCCATGCAGTCTTGGTCCAAGCATGCCGGGAGAAGATAAGCTCCGGGGCGTACGACTCTTAGGTACGCGGATTGCCTTCCTTTGACGGAGGCCGAGACGGATGGGGGGATGATATTCTTCCCTGGGATCGCTTTGAGGTAGCGCAGGTGAAGGCGCCGAGATGCGGGACAGTGCGGCGGAGGATTTTGAGGGCCCGACTTGCGACGCCTATTATCCGGGAGAGAGGGTGACGCGCCAGCACGGCGTGAACTCGCCTTTGAGGACACCGGTGGAGCCTCCCGCCGATATGATGCACCCGAGCGATCGGTCCGTGACTGGGATGATTACTGAGCAGCCGGCACTTCTGGACTTCGTGGCGATCGAGCCATATGCGACGTTCGTCTTGAGGAGGCCGAGGATGCCTCGGGTTTTGGAGAGGAGGGGCTTGGGATCCCGCGGTACCCTCGGACGGATTTTTCTTACATCCAGGATGGGGTCCGATTGAGGGTGCAGATCCCTCAGCCCGAGCGGCTTCCACGAGCTTTCCGGCCTCGTCCGGGTATGAAGGTATGGCTTCACCTTTTCCCCTTCTTTTCTTTCTTTTGTTTCATCATCTCTAGCATCACTTCTTTTTTTGACGCTTTTGCTTTTGTGCAGTTTTCGGAGGTGGTCGTCGAGACACTGACGAAGCAAGTGATCGGGGCTAAGAGATTCATACGGAGGATGGTTGCTTGCGGGGCACCTCAGGCTAGGGCGAGGAGACCACGGCCGGCACCTGTCCGACGGGAGGCTTCTCCTATTCCCTCGGAGACTTCTTCCGAGACCCCTCTTTCTCCTCTCATTGATCACCGCGCGGCACTGCCTTCGGATCACGTCATTCTTGGGGATCCGCACGGGCAGGGACACGTCTGGCGGCATGGTGGGTCGTCTCCGTATGTTCAGGAGTCGGACGCCTTCACTTTCGGGTACGACTTCTTCAGGGATCTGGGTTTACCCTATCAGAGTGTGCCGGTTGGTCCCGACGAGCCTCTTTCTGGAGATGAGGACGATTCTGAGCCCGAGACTTTCGGTGGCTCGACGAGGCGGGCCCGAGTCGCAAGAGGGGCGGGGAGACATCGGGTGGCCGGAGACTCCGATTGATTTCTTTTTTTTTTTTTTTTTGAGATTTAGATTTGTACAGATTATGCACATTTTTTTTTGATGTAATAATTTAGGATTTTATTTATATTTGTTTGTTTTTTTTTTTTTGCACACTCTCTTTTTTTTTTTGAACGTAATAATTTAGGATTTTATTTTATGAATGCGGTGCGGTATGAATGCAGTGTTGCATGAGCCTTGTTTTTTTTTTTTTTTTTTTGCAAGGGTGTTTGATATATGGACTGATTTGGGAAGGTTTTTGAACTGATTTCGAGCAACCGGGACGGAATATTCCTTTTTTGGTGTAGCAGCTTGGACTGTTGCAGAATTTTTTCTGGGGAAGCAATCCCATCCGCGCGGATGGGGACAAAGATCTCGACACCTTGTCCTTTGATTTTGCTTTAAATCGCTTTGCTTTATTTCAAATTCAAATATCTTCTTCAACCTCCACCCAAACAGCCATTTTCGGGGAGGAAGAGAGAAAAACCATGGAAAGCCTTAGAAAAGCTCCCTCAAAATTGTCCCAAGAGTCCCAAATGTCATTTTTCAACAAGTTCAAGGATTGGTCCCGGGAAATTATGCATGAGAGAAGGTCTTTCTTTGAAGAACGGTACAAGGTACGATGCTTGTGGTCTCTCAAAGAATTGGTTCCGGATTATGACCTCTTAAGGGCTTCTTCTTCGTTTTGGGATACTAGAAGGCATGTCTTTTGCCTTTCCTTCAACGAGATTGTTCCGACTGTGGAAGAATTTCGGGCCTTGCTTGGAGGTCCGGAGGTGGAGGAGATAGCAATTCCTTGGTCCTGGAGGAGCTTCTTTTGTTGACAAGTTGTGCAACCTTCTTCATCTTTCCCCGGAGGAAGCACGAGGCATGATCCGCGGTCCCGACCATTTTGATATTTCCGGTCTTCCCGACAGATTTAGGGGCTTAGGCTTGGTGGATGACGCCTATTGGGATGCCTTTGCCCTTTGCATGTTCGGCACTTTGTTCATGGTCTATTCCTTCGGGATTTGCCATCGATCTCTGTTGGATGTTGTCGTCCATTGTCGCCTGGGCAGGGATGTCGTTCCTTTGATTCTTGGGGAGACTTTTCATGCTCTCGACAGATTAGCTACCGGACGGCGGTACATGCACGGGGGCAGCCCGTTTCTCTTGACCCTGTGGCTGATGGAGCGTTTGGGGGTTCTTCGGGAAACCTCTGATATGATCAGGCCTTGGACTTTTGCCAGGAGAGGTGTTGATGTAGATTTTGATGATCAGGGCTCGTGGGAGCGTTGGATGGCGGGTCGCCGGGCTGAAGATATCGATGGTCGGTGCTTCATTGGCGGGTGGAGACTCGAAGAGTGCTTCAGGATGGGTCTCCGTGGTCATGCTTCCGGGCTTTCTCAGTCCAGCTTTTATATCCCGGCTTTGGTCCTGAGACAGTTTGGCTTGGAGCAGGTTCCTTTGGAGGGTTTTGATGATATAGCTACCAGGGTGGTGGCTCCTGTTTCCATGGATGATCCCTCGGTGTTTCCATTTCTTTCCCGAGTATGGAGGTACGATGCCTTTCCTCCTCGGGTCATTCTCAGGCGTCCGAGACCGGTGTTCCTGACCACTTGGTACCTGGATTGGTACGAGGGGCATTTAGGAGAGACTCGGGTGGCTATTTTGAGACGGCGTGAGGCCATTGTAGGTGCGGAGGACCCGACCGTTTGAGAGGAGGAGGGCCGAGGCGAGGGTCAACCCTCGTGACAGGAGCGGAGACGCGCGTGACCGATTATGAGGCTTACGTCAAGAGACAGGAGAGGAGGGCTCCTATGTTACCGGCTAGGTTACGGGAGATGAGGGATGACGCTAGGGCTACTAAGGCCCCGACAGAGGCCGGTTTGATAGACCCTGTTCCTATACCGAGCTTGGTAGGAGGAATACCGACATTTTTCCGGTTCTCAGAAGAGAAAGACTCGGAGGGGGAAGAAGAAGGGAGAGACCACGCAGTGGCTTGGAGTGACTCCGAGGTTTCCAAGTATCCCTTTCTTGCCATGACAGACACATTAGTTTGATTATGTATCTTAGTTTTCCTTTAGCAGGTTGCCAGTTGTAGGAATGAATCGGGCTTAGACTCATCAAAGAGCTTTTAACTTGTAATGAATATTTGAATTGCTTTAGAGTTTTTCGAGACGCTTTCATGGTCTGATCAATTGTATTGATGCCAAAGTATGGCTTTTATTTGTGCTTTAGACCGAACCGTTTCCGGCTGCCTACGTTCCCCTCATTTTGAGGAGCTCAGGTCTTCGTAGTTCAAACTGGTGAACTCTTTTTTGTTTTTTTTTTTGTTTGTTTTTTTTTTTTTTTTGGTTGTTTTTTTTTGTTTTTTTTATGCGTAGTATCTGCGCGGCTTGTCACCATTCACTTTGGGTGTACAAAGGGATTCCGTCGAGGTCTGCAAGTTGCATGGCTCCTCCGGAGAAGATCTTCTGGACTACATATGGCCCGACCCATACAGGCTCCCATTTGCCGAGGGGGTTGATACGGACTGGGGGCTTTTCTTTTAGAACGAGATCCCCTTCTCGGATTTCCCGATGCTTTACTTTTTTGTCGAAGGCTCTGGCCATTCTTCCTTGATAGGCCCGGATGTGTTCCATGGCCTTCAGTCGGCGTTCGTCCAGTAGGGCCAATTCGTTATGGCGACTCTGGAGCCATTCGACCTCGTTGATTTGGCTTTCCAGCAGTATACGGAGCGAGGTATTTCCGGCTCGGTGGGAGTACGGCTTCCATTCCGTAAGTGAGGGCAAAAGGTGTTTCCCGTTGCCGTTCGGCCGATGTTCTGTAGCCCCAGAGTGCCAGGTGTAACTTCTCGGGCCAATCTCTACCTTGGACAGCCATTTTCCGGATGATATTTTCCAGAGTCTTGTTTCTTTGCTTGACGGCTCCGTTGGTTTGGGGCCTGTAGGGTGATGACTTGTGACGGGTTATTCGGAATTCGCACGCAACCCGTCACATTCCCCTTCGAAGTGGGATCCATTATCTGAAATGATTTCGGCCGGCAACCCGTATCGGCACATGATGTTTTCTTTGATGAAGAGGGCAACTTTCTTTGAATTGAGGATTTTGTAGGACTTGGCTTCAACCCACTTGGTGAAATAATCCACGGCTACCAGGACGAACTCGTGGCCGTTCTTGCACGACGGTGTGATTTTGCCTATGACATCAATTCCCAAGTGACGAAAGGCCAAGGGGTTGTCATGCGGTATAACTCGTGAGGAGGCAAGTGATTAAGATTTGAGTATCGGCTGACATTTGTCGCAGCTTTTGACAAAGCTGGATGCAGTCGGCTTCCATGGTGATCCAAAAATACCCCATTCTCGGTATGATTTGCATCGAGCTCGAGCATTCATGTGAGGGCCGCAGGTACCACCATGTATTTCTTTCATGAGTTCGGTAGCCTCTTGTTTGGCCGATACATCGCGGGAGGGGGCCTTGATAACGTTTTTGTATAACATGTTTCCCAAAAGGACATAATGGGAGGCGAGCCGCTTCAGGGTGAGAGACTTTTTGCTTTGATTCCTTCTTTATATTCCCCATCTTCGTTTTTGAAAGAGGCCTCGCCATCCTTCAGTGTGCTGGTAAATCCGAGTGTACCGGGGATCATTGATCAGTTCGGCTTCCGCTTCAATTTCGAAGCAATAGGCGGGGTTTTCTCTTCTCCCGACTACGAATGGTTTAACAGACTTTCCTTCAGTGTATTTCGACAAGAGAGGCTAGTGTAGCCAGAGCATCTGCGAACTGTTTCGGTCTCTTGGCGAGGTAATGAAAGCTGATTTCTTTGAACCGAGTTATTAACTCTTCCATGTAAGCATGATACTTCGCAAACCCGGATCCACGGTCTTCCATTTGTTAGAGACCTGATTGATGATGAGGGCGGAGTCACCGTACACCTCCAATTCCTTGATATTTCTTTCAAGGGCGGCTTCCAACCCGGCTATGCAAGCTTCATATTCGCGGCGTTGTTGGTGACTTCGAAGTTCAGCCTTGCTGCTATGGGGGTGTGTTCGTCGGTAGGATCGACCTGAAGCATTCCTATCCCGTTCCCCTTTTGTTTGACGCCCGTCGAAGAAGAGTTGCAGCGATTTTCTCCTTCTAGAGCGAAGATTCCATCATCGGGAAATTGAGGTTCAGTCCTCGGGACTCATCACTTGGAAAATCGGCCAGATGTTCTGCCATTATGCGTCCTTTTATGGATTTCCTTGAAACATAAGCGATGTCATATTCGGCCAAAAAGAACGACCATTTTGCCAATCTCATGGAGATGGAAGGCTTGTCGAACAGATATTTGATGGGGTCTATCCTTGAAACAAGATGTATCGGGTGAGACTGCATGTAGTGTTTCAATTTTCCCACTACCCAGACCAAACCTGCGCAAGTCTTCTCGCAAGAAGAGTAATTGAGTTCGCTTCCTTGGAGCTTTACGCTACGAAATAGATGGCGTTTTCGACTTTGGAATCTTTTTTCTCTTGAGCTAGCATAGCCCCAATTGCTGTATCCGTGACAGTGAGATATAGCAAGAGTGGCTTTTTGCCGATGTGGTGGGCGAGAATCGGGGATTCACAAGGTATGCCTTAATCTGTTCAAAGGCAAGCTGACATTCTGGGGTCCATTCTGTGCAGGCATTCTTTTTCATAAACTTGAAGATTGGCTCGCAGGTCGAGGTCAGGTGATTTACAAAGCGGCTTATGTATTGCAGTCTTCCCATGAAGGATTTCACTTCTGTCGGTGTCCGTGGTCGCCTCATTTCAACTATCGCCTTGATTTTCTGGGGATCTACTTCGATTCCCCGTTCTGTCACCATATATCCTAGTACCTTGCCCCGTCTTACACCGAAGGTGCACTTGGCTGGATTCAGTCTCATGCTGTGGTCTCGGAGGCGGCCGAAGAATTTTCTCAAATCAACAAAGTGCTGGCCATCGATCCTCTGGAATGTATTATCATGTCGTCCACATAGACCTCAATTTCTTTGTGGATCATGTCATGGAACAGCTGTAGGCGCCTAGTACGTAGCCCCGCATTCTTTAGTCCGAATGGCATGACCGTGTAGCAGTATGTGCCCCAAGGGGTTGTGAAGGCTGTTTTGGCTTGATCTTCTTCTGCCATTTTGATTTGGTTGTAGCCGGCAAAACCATCGACGAAAGATTTGACTTCGTGGTTGGCCGTGGAATCTACCAAAATGTCGATGTTTGGCAGGGGGAAATCGTCTTTTGGACTGGCTTTGTTCAAGTCTCTGAAGTCTACGCAGCATCGGATCTTTCCGTTGGCCTTGGTTACCGTCACTATGTTGGACAGCCATGTTGGGTATTCAATGACCCTGATGAACCCTGCCCTGAGCATCTTTTCTATTTCCTCTTTCACTTGTAAGGACCATTCGGGCTTAATTCTTCTTAGCTTCTGCTTTCCTGGCTTGACTTCTGGGTCGAGCGGTATTCGGTGCTCAACTATGGAAGGATCGAGGCCTGGCATATCTTTATAGGACCATGCGAACACATCCACGAATTCTTTTAGCAGCTCGATTAGGGCAACCCTTTCAGTCCCTTCAAAGAAACTACCAATCTGCGTCTCTTTAGGCTCTTCCGCAGTTCCCAAATTCACATTTGTCAAAATCTCTTCGGCAGCTTGGGCTCGATTTTCCTCTTTCCGGACAACCTGCTTAAAGATTTCTTTGATATATTGTTCATTTAATGTGTCTGCCTCTTCATCTAGTGAATCGTTATTAACTGTTTTTAGGTTATTAGTTAATTCATCATTAGTTAAAGTGGCAATTAAGGGATACTCAGAAAGGTTCATCATTTCATTGAAGACGAAGGGGAATACAACGTTGGCTACAGACTCGTAGTCTTCAGGCGTGAGGCCGTCGGACGACTCGAGAGACTCGAACTCAACAATGAGAGACTCGGAGGACTTTACAAAGGTTGACACGAAAGGACGGGGGACCAATCCAAGCTTGGTGATCATTTCCTCCTTGGTCGCGGACGGGCCTGAGAGAGTTTCCCAATTCTTTAGCGGCATCGCTGTTGGTGGCTTCACAACTCGGGAAAGGCATGGTCTCTGTGCTCCCTCTTCAGTCGTTGCTATCATCTCTTTGTCTGAACCAGAATCAACTGTGTTTGGCATCTGAAAACTAAGCATGTGGATGTAGGGATCTTCCTCAATCAGGGACTTCCGTTTCGTCACAATCTGATCGCTCAATCCAGATGTAAGGACGCATTGCGTCTCGGTGAGCAACTAGAAAAATCTCATGTCCCATACTCGAGCGGAAAGGCTTGGCAGGTAGTTCAGCAAGGAGGACGTCCCACACGACGTTCATAGATTCGAGCGAGTCCGTCCGGTGTTTGCTGACTTTTATCATGAAAATCTCCTCGCAGGCGAGGCCAAAGAATGGGTTTGCAGAATACTGACAAATCTGTGATTGAGGACCGGGGACTTGTGTGCCTGTATCATGGCGGCGTTCAGCGTTTCCTTCCAGTACGACTCCAAGTGTTGGAAATAGCAATTAAATTTGATGAATCGAACTTCTTCGGAGTCCGCTTGCTTGAGTGTGTCGACATAGTTGGCATTCTTTGGATTCCAAAGGATGCTGGCGAGACTTGCCTCTTGAAGGATGTAGCCCCCGGTGTTTGGCTGTGGGCGTTCTTGGCTATTGTTTGACTTCGTTCCCTATGAGGAAAGCTGTCACCCCTTATGACTTCGAGGTCTCCTGCCGGTTGATGAATTTGACGCATTGGTGGAGAGTGGAGGCTATGGATTTCATGTGATGCAACCAAGGGCGCCCTAGTAGGGCTGTGAACTCGGAGGGGATATCCATTACATGGAACTTTGCGGGCACCATTTGGGTTTCGTACTGCAGTTCCAGAGTCACCTGTCCCGAATGGGGACGAGACGAACCGTCGTAGGCTTTGACTGTCCGGGTAGATGGGATCACGCGCCTTTCATTTATGCGGAGGGCCCTCATCATGCCGAGGGGAAGGACATTTACCGATGATCCATTGTCCACTAATACCCCAGGGAGTGACATGGTGTTGAGCCGAATAGTGATGTACAAAGCTTCATTGTGTTGGGAGACATCTCTTGGCAAATCTTCATCGCAGAAGGTGATCATACTTCCATATAGGTGAGGATCATAGATTTGGTCCTTGTCTCGGGATGGAGATTCATCAAGCCGGTCACTTCGTGCCTTCTTTCTGTGAGGCAGAGTCTTTGCCGAAGCCCCTGGGTTATACTGATGCCTTTTGTGGCGGTTGCCATCTCCAGTCAACATGTTGATTGAGTGGGAGCGCCAGACTGGCGTCGGTTTTTCTTCGTCGGTGTATACTCGGGAGCTGGACAAACTGAACCTCGGCTGACCCCGAGGGGGGTTGGACTTTTGTTCTGCAGCACTTTGGTATCCGAAGGTCTCAATTCCGTCATTGGCAAAGCTTTTCTGCTCTTTTATCCCTTTTTGCTTTGGGGAAGACGGACTGGAGTAGAGTACATAATAATCAAATCCCCCAGATGGCTCCCCGAGCGTTCCCACACTGTTATCACCGGCCTCGAATCTCTCCTTCAATTTTTGCTGGGAGGAAATTTTCTTTTTCTTAGGAGGACGATCCTCGTGTATCCAATCCTGATAGTCCCTTTCAAGGCAATCGGGACAGTCACAAATATCCCACCAAATGTGTTCTACGGCTGGTGGCGGATTTGGGACTTCAGGTTGAGCGGTGCTGGAAGGACTTTGAGTGGAACTGGTCCGGGGGGATCTGCTGCTGGGCTCGTCACAGGTAGCAGTGATTGGACTCCGCGGATAATGAGAGATAGTGAGGTCAGGGAACGGGCATATGTTTGTCCTTCAAGGCAGCCCCGGTCAGTTGGGATATTGTTAGGGTCCCAAAGTGGCGTGTGGCCTCTTCAATCCAGGCCTGCTGTCTGTTGCAGCGTTCTTCCAGGGATTTGATTGCTGACCATATTTCTTTAACTGTTCCTGATTTTCATCACTCAGCTGATATTTGTGGGATCATCACCTTGAGAGGGGACAGGCGACAGTATACCGAACTCTTTCGTCCCTGGCTGCTGTTTGGGGGCCGGTTGCCCTGTAAGTCGGCGGGCAGGAGTCCGGCGGTGGAAACATAGGAATCTTGGGGTAGCATCTTGGTGTATCCGGGACTGTTAAGAAGAGGGGGAGAACCCTTTTCTGTCTTTGCGGTAAAAGTGCCATCGGAATTGAGACTGATAGTCAAACCATGACTTGCGACTACCCCCAGTAGGTCATCAATTTGAGCCTCATGCCGAAGTCTCATTTGCTCTACCAACTGGATCCAATACTGGTCTGTCTGAGGGATTCTGGAGGACGGAGTGACGTTATCCCCATCATTACCGGAGCGATGCGAGACATTCTGAAACCGGAGTCGGAACAAATGGCGAAGCTGACGATGCGCTTGACTCTTCCCAACTGATCAAACGGTGACCCGGTGCCCGAAACCAAGCTTTGTGCGGAGCTGCGGGGGAAAGGACACGAAGGTTCAGATGTCTGGGAATGGAAGGAGGGTAGGTGTTTGGGCTTTTGGCTCATGCAACATGCAGTTATTTGTTCACGTTTACTTAAAACATGTTTTATTAACCTAATCGGTTGGAAAAGATTGCTCTTCTTTTTCGCAAACTACTCTGATTCCTGGATCAGTGGGCCCCGTCACTACGTCTATAAGCCCCTCGTATTCCACCTGTATTTCGACCTCCAGGGTGGACGGCCAGGGCGAGGTCCTATAGGGCAAGCGGGTCCCACCGACCGAAAGAAAAACGATCCTAGAAGTCTGGCGGGTAATCGAGTCTTAACGAGCATTCGATGTAAATTACGGACAAAGCTGACGTCAGAGTCAAGATCGTGTCCGAGAGCTCGACGAAAAGTCGGCATGATTTGGACTGATAAATGTCCGCAATTGATCTTGACTTGTCGTCAGTTAAGCCGTAATTAGGCATGGAATAACCGTTAATCCTTGATGACTCAGTGTCAATCTTTGGGAGTCAGTGTATAATTTGTGCCGATCGGAGCCGAAGTCAAGGCGCCGGTCAATATCTTGGTCAAAGTCTGCGGCGGAAAACCGGCGGAACTCGGCTGATTAGCGGCTGATTAGGGACCCGAAAGATATTGAGTCGGTATGCCGACAAAGGCTTGAAAGGAAAGGTCTATACACGGACAGGGCATGACACAGACCAGACTAAAAACCAACCGGGTCTCGGACAAAGTGTGTCACGGACAAGTGCATGGTCGACACGAGGCTCCATGGGATGTTTGGGTAGTCCTGTGCTCATCCGAGAGGCGTAATAAGACCAAACGGACCGCGACAAGGATTTCCCCGGGTTAAGGACGTAGTGTGCAGTGTACGGTCACGTGCGCGTAGTGTGCAAGCAGTCTATATTCTTTTTCTGAGTAAAATAGAGATTTTTTTATGTGTCTTAAAAATATGATGCATGATTTTTTTTTGGAAATTTTCTCTTTTTTTTTTTGAAAATCCTTTTTTTTTTGAAATTTTTTTTTTTATGAGCACATAAGCACGTAAGCATGAAAATTCCGACAGTTAGGGACATTATTCCGACAGTCAAAATTTTGACTTTCTCCGAGGCGGCCAAAACAACATGAAAACTGTGCAAAAATCAACACACACACAAATGATTTTCAAAGCCGGGACGGAAGCTTGACCCTCAAAAGCTTTTTTTTTTTTTGAAAACGGTGATACCGGTACGTGGGATTGTTAGACCACAATTTATCCCCGACTCGTGTTAGGAGGCGATAACGGGAAATTTAGTGGTTTCCACCAATATACCGAATACCATTTTTTTATTAAAAAGCTCCATCCCCAGCAGAGTCGCCACTGTAACGATGTGTTGCCTTTTTCGCGGGAAAAATTCGATTTTTGCGTTTCTTTGAAAAACCAAATAAAACCGGAAAAACGGAGTCGCCACGCCATTTTAATTTTGAAGGGCAAAACTTTGAAAAAAGCCCGAGATCAGAGATTTAGGTTCGGAGGTCATGTTACGCGTCGGGAAGGACGTTAGTGTGCACCCGACGCGCCTCGTAAAAACGAGTCTTCCAAGCTGAAAATCATTTGTGTGTGTGTGTGTGTGTGTTTTGGCCAAAATAAGTTGAAACTGGAAAAAGTAAAAATTGGGATGTCTTTTTAAGACTTTAAACTGATCCCATGATTTTTTGGAGAATTTTTGGTTTGAGATTTGGTACTCAAAAAACCTTTTGAAGTTGAGAAGTCACTTCTGCCAGAAGAAAATGGCAGCAGACACCTGATTTTGAAATGGATTCAAGGGTCCTAAAACTTCATAATCTGGATGAACTCAGAGAATGAAAGTTTCTCTAGACTCCTTGAATAAACTTTGTGTGAAAGAAATTTCCATTTTGGAGAAGATTTGAGGGGTCAAAACCTTCTGGAAACCTCAGATATGAGATCTGGATTCCCAGAAGCTGATGAACTAGCCTCTGAAAGAAAAATTGAAAAGAGGAGTTTTACTCACCCAAAAAATAAGGTAAAAATATGTCTGGAAAGCTCTGGATGTTGGCTACAAAAAGTGATTTGTAGTCAACACCAAATTCCAAGTTCATCTGTGTCCAAAAATTAAGACCATGGACTGAGGTCTGAGAAAATTGCTACTGGACAGCAACTTCTCAAGAAAGAAAATATGATTTTAAGGGGGGTTTTGCATCCATGCTTGTCCCCATTTCCCTAGGTTTTGGTTAGTGATCACTAGACATTTTAGTGGTGAATCAACTATACCAACCCATCCTTGGGGTACATTAGGACTAAGCATTTCATTTGCTTGGGGAGGGGGATTTTACCCTTTGAAATCAAGATTTAGTGCTTGAAAATGGTTTTTTAGGGTTTTGAAAGTGCATTTTTGCAAGTAAGAAAGAAAAGCTTTGAAAATAATGTTGATCTTTGTAGAAGATCATCCATGGAGATGGTCTTCCATGGTGATCTTCTTAGATCTAGAGAAAAAGATGAAAGAACTACATTTTGTAGTTTGAAGATGCATGCATGGATGAGATTTAGGGTTAGGAAGAGGAGGGTTTACCAATCTTCCTTGTGTTCTTGAGTGTTTGGCTTGAGTGTATGAGTGTTTAGGGCTTTAATATGAGAGTGAGTGGATGAGTATGAGTTGGGAAAGATTGGAAAGAAAAAGGTGACAATTCTTGAGAATTCTCACTGTTTTCTCTCTATATTTCGCCGTAACTTCGTTGCTATTGTGTTCTTCCTCCTTTATTTCTGTGGTGGAGGGCTCAATTTATAGCCCTCTGGAAATACAAACATGTCCGCGCGGATGGATCCGGGCCGCGTGCAGCTGCTCATTAATTCTGCTTGCCAGGCTTTGGACACAAGGAATAATCTTTTTCAAAATTCAAATTGACCACCAGATTATGTTTCCAAAGATTGCTATATTTGGTTTTCTTCATTTGTTTTTCTTTTTTGAGATTCTTTTTAAGGTTTAACCTTAAATAACAATGCCCATTTTACCCTTACTTTGTTAGAAATGTTAGGATAGTTAGGAATTGTTGGAAATGTTATAACTTTCGTTAATTTTCTAACGAAAATTCTAACAAGCTCAAATTGGAGCACTTACACCTGTAGGCCCCCGGGTGGTTGTGCGGACTGCCCATAGAGCTGAAGGGAGTTCGTCCAACCATCTTGTATCACGTCCTTCAAGATTTTTACATAAAGCAGACAAGACGAGCTTGTTTTCTGCTTCAGCTTGTCCATTGCCTTGGGGATAGGCAACAGACGACTTGGAATGTTTGACGCCCATCCTGTTCAGCTCTTGTTCAAACTTCCATGAAAATTGTAGGCCGTTGTCAGAAACAATCACCCTTGGAATTCCAAAGCGGCGCCATATTGAATCGTGGATGAAGCTTAAGGCGTTGTTTTCTGTGATCTTGTTCAAGGCTTTGGCTTCGACCCACTTCGAGAAATAATCCACTGCCACTATCACATATTTCACTCCTCCCTTGGCCTGTGGGAAAGGCCCAATCAAGTTGACACCCCACGTGTCAAATGGCCAAGCTGCCATGACTGGGTTCTGTTCCGTCGTCTGAAGCTTTGGGAGGTCGGCGAACCGTTGACAAGTATCACATTTCTTCACGAACTGCTTTGCATCCTCTCGTAGATGGGGCCAATAATATCCCATGGTGATCAACTTATCTGCCAATGTACGGGCCCCAGGATGGCCCCCACACTCTCCTTGGTGCACTTCAAAAAGGAGGTTCACAATCTTGTCTGGATGGACACATTTGGCCACGTGTCCGGTGATGGATCGTCGGTAAAGCTCACCAGCTATGACTGTAAAACGGGGAGATTTCCTCTTGATTTGATGGGCCAGTGTCTCGTCAGTTGGTAGCTTGTCCTTTTCAATAAAAGCTTTTAGATCGCAATCCAACACCTTGGGCCGTCTCCCACGCACATTACCTTCACTCGATCATAAGCTGGCTGCTCTAAGTAAGCCAAGTGGTGGCCATGCTCGTCCTCTGGTAGTTGATCTGCTGCCATTTTTGAAAGTAAGTCGGCGTGTTCATTGTCTTCTCTGGCGATTTGCTGGATGGCCCAAAATTCTAACCCCTGAATTAACTCGCGGACTAAGGTGTGATACTTCTGCAGGGTGGAGTCGACGACCTGGTAATCTCCACGAACTTGGTTTACAATTAATTGAGAATCACAGAAAGTTGCATTCTTAGTTGCCCCGAAACACTTAGCGTACTCAATCGCTGCTACAAGTGCTTCGTATTCCACCTGGTTGTTTGATGCTTGAAATTTGAACCTCAAAACTTCTTCAAAAACCGTGTTGCTTTCTGGCTCGATGAGCACAATTCCTGTCCCACTAAGATCTCTCGTTGCTGATCCATCTGAAAAAATCTTCCAACACCCAGCAGGCATAATCAACTCCTCCGGCTTGTCGTTGACCTGTTTGGCCTTGTCCATTTTTTGAGGCGGCCTTTGATCGTCGTCAATGCTAAACGATGTCTCAACCAGGAAATCGGCCAAGGCCTGTGCTTGTAAGGTCTTCCTTGCCTTATATTGGATGTCAAACTCCGTCAGTTCAATGCTCCAATTCAGGAGATGGCCAGAACTTTCGGGACGATGCAAGATCTTCTGTAGCGGGGCATCAGTATACACAACAATGGGGTGGGCTGAGAAATAAGCTCGTAGCTTCCGTGCTGCAATGACGAGAGCATAAGCTATTTTCTCAGCGTTGAAGTAACGGGTTTCTACGTCTGACAAAGCCTTGCTTACATAGTACACTGGCCTCTGTATCCCACCTTCTTCTCTAACCATCACGGCGGCGACGGCCTTGTCACTCACCGAGAGGTATACATAAAGGTCCTCCCCCGCGACGGGACTGCTGAGGAGTGGTGGGGAGCCAAGGTACTCTTTAAGCTGACTAAACGACTCAGAGCATTCCTCCGTCCATTTGAAGTCCTTTGCACCACGTAAAGCCTTGAAGAAGGGAAGTGATCTTTCGGCGGACTTTGAAATGAAACGACCCAAGGCCGCCACTCGTCCATTTAGCCGTTGTACTTCCTTGATATTCGTAGGTTCAGCCATGTCAATCAGAGCTTTAATCTTCTCGGGGTTGGCCTCAATTCCCCTTTGGGAGAGCAAGAATCCCAAAAATTTGCCTGCAGCAACTCCAAAAACGCATTTAGCCGGGTTGAGCACCATGTCGTTTGCTCGTAGGTTAGTGAAGGTTTGCTGAAGGTCGTCTACATATTTCCTCTTCTTGGAACCAATCTGATGATGCAGGAATGCGTTTGGGATCAGCTATCGTTGTCCAGCAAGTGATTGAGCTGACTTGGGATCTGCACAACACAAGAAATAACCGTGAACTACACCGGGGCTCCTCCGGCAAGGCCCTCCGGCGTGAGAATCAGCGAATGGATTGGAAGATGGTGATAATAATATGGTGGGTGTGTGTATATGTAAATATGCAAATAAGCATTATCTTAGTCCATGATTCTATTCCCATATTTATAGTGGATGAAGTAGTATTAGGGTTTTCATCTGAACCGTTGGATTGGGTTGTTGCCAACCGTTGGATCAGCTTGGTTCCCTAGGCGTACACGTGGCGTGTGGGGATTGCTCCTCCTAAGAAAGGACACTGCTGTGTCTGACACGGATAAGTGGTTTTCCTTATAATGAAAAGTCAACCTGAACACCTTTTGGCGTTATTATTGGTTTCGTGATTGCACGTGCAGAATGTCGCAGTGGTAGGTCTGATGTTATACCAAAATAGCATATGGATCAAGCTTGTTGAGGAAGCTAAGTGAAGAGACGACCTGGAGCTGCATGTCAGTAAGGTCGTCGCCTTAATAGGACTCGACGAACGAGTGAACGAGTGAGTCATCACGTTCTCCTGATGAGTTGGGTCGCTCAGTGGCGACGATGTAGTTCTCCGTTACGACGGGCTTTGACTTATGGTGGGAAGGCTCGTCGTTAGATGGGCTTGGTCGTTCATTGGCGACGACCGCCATCTAGTGTATCGACGGGCCATGTCCCAAACCCAGGTGGGCTTCATTAACCTTGATCCCTTAGTGAGCTTGCTGGGCCCTAGTCTCGTAGAGATATATTGGGCCCGACCCATCATGAAATATTCCGTTCAATACATTTTATGTTAAAATGTGTTTTTGAATCGGTTTTGAACCGGGCTGAATCGTGTGGGTGATATTTTTGTAAATAATTGGCATTTTTTTTAAATGTGCGGTGAAATTTTTATAAATAATTGAAACTTCGCGCGCTCCGCCAGTGCGAGTTACAAGGAGTGTTATGAGATGTACCTGACACTCAAAAATACTATCTTTGGCAATAAATCGATATAGTCAGTGTTTGTGATATGACTGTCAGTGTTAGTTACAAGACTTTCAATGAACGTATTTGACACTTAAAAATACTATTATTGGCATGAAATCGATATAACCAGTGTTAATTATAAGGAATGTCAGTGCATATATCTGTACTAGTAAAAGCCCGTGTCCAAGGACACGTGTTTTTTTTTTTTTTAATTTAAAAAAAAAGCATAACGGTTCAAAGACATTGTTACAAAACTCGTCATTAATTTCCTTCATGTGGGGGATTGTTGAAAAAAGCATAACGGTTGGACATTGTTACAAAGCCCGTGTCCAGGTAAAACGGACCACGGGCCACGGACCAAAAAAAAACCCACGGATAAATACCCATTTTGGCCTTCATCACTATAAAGGTAATAGATAATCACTTTTTCCGTCCCAAAAAAATAAGCTCATATATATACAGTTAATATTTTTAAAGATCTCATTTATGATTTAAGAAGCATGTTTTAATTGTTTATACTTTATTAAAATTATATTATAAATATCATCAATTTTAGAAATAGGGCCGGATTTTTTTTTTTTTTAAATTAAAAAGGCCAAAATCTTAGAAAAAACGTGTTTTGTTTCCTCCGCTAGTGTCAGTGTCAGTGTAAAAAAATGTCAGTGCATATATATTAAGTGTCAGTGTAAAAAGTGTCAGTGTTAGTGTAACAAAGTGCCAGTGTAACAAAGTGCCAGTGTAAAAAAGTGTCAGTGCATGTATATTAAGTGACAGTGTAAAAAAGTGACAATGTTTGTGTAACAAATTGTCAGTGTAAAAAAATGTCAGTGTTAGTGTTATTAAGTGCCAGTGTAAAAATGATTTTTCCTAAGCTTAGAAAAAACGCATTTTTTGTAAGACCAACTCATTAAAAAGAAAGCAATTTCTCCGGATGTACTCTTTTTTATAAGGGTTTTTATTTTGACAAAACGTTTTATATATAAATAAATGTTATATTTAACTTGTTAGATTTTTTTTATAAAATGTGATTTATTTATTTATACATTACTTATATTATGGTTAAATTATACTAAAATTATTTCTTATTATAATTACTAGTATTGCACCCATGCGTTGCATGATACGTTACAGTTACATGATATAAGCAAAATTTTGTTATATTAACATATTTTGTTTAAATGATGTTATATAATTATAATATACTCCCTCCGTCCCAATCTAAATGTCCAAAAATGGGTTCGGCGAGGGAATTAAGGAAAGTGAGGTAGGAAAGAGAAAAAGTGAGGTAGGAAAGAGAAAAAGTTTAAATGTTGTGAGTATGAAAAATTAAATAGGAGAGAGAATGAGTGGGAGGAATAGTTAGGAGAGAGAATGTTGTGAGTGTAAAAGTAAAATAGGAGAGAGAATGGGTGGGTGGAATAGTGAAAAAAAATTTCCTTTTTTGGAAATGGGACATTTTAAATGGGACGCCCAAAATGGAAAGTTTGGACATTTAGATTGGGACGGAGGGAGTATTAATTATGAGCAAGGTTCTAAAAAGCGCTAGGCGGCGGAGCCGGGCCTAGCGCCTAGGCGGGAACTAGTTGGGATTAGTCGGGATTTGTCGGGACCTAGGCGGGGCTTAGAACTAGGCGTTGGAGAGGGGTTTAGCGCCTAGGCGGGGCCTAGGCGCCCTTAGACGGGATCTTTTAGAACACTGATTATGAGTCCAAAATAATTAATAATAAAAAGTTAAAACTTATGAAAATATATATAGGTTATAATAATTTAACCAACACAATGAATATTATAAATTTTGGAAGCTTTTTGTATACACATATTTCATGACTTAAGGAACTTCAGTGATTATTCCAATAAGAATTGTTATTTTTAAATATTTTTCCTTAAATGATTTATTTTACTATTTTGTTATTTTACTATTCATTATATAATTGTAAAATTGTAAAATTGAAAATTTGAAATACCAAGTGTATTTATGCATCTTTGCTCAAATAAATATTTTTAAAATATTCCTAAATCAAAAGTTTGATATTCATTTATTTTTTATTCTTAAAGAACAATTCATTTGAATTTGAAGTATTCACTTTGGGAAAGAAGATAAATATTTTTATTATTCACTTTTAAACATTTAATATATGATAATAAAATAAATAGTGAAAGAAATTTAGTAAAAAAAACTTTCAGAACAAAGCTTTTTATAAAAAAAAAAGACAATTTTAAAACAAAAATTTCTTATATTGGAGTTTATTAAGAGACAAAGTAGTAATAATTAAAACAAAATCATCTACTTAGTCAACGTCAACGTATTTAGTAGCCTTATTATGAAAACAATTGTATCGACTTTTGATATTTTTTATAATTTGTATAATTTTGATATAATTAAATAAACAAAAATCAAAATTAACAATTACAGTTAAAACTGATGTAACATTTATCCAAATTTTTAATGAAATAAAATCCAAAAAAAAAAATGAATCTTAAATCAACACGAAATAAGGGCTCGTTCGTCGAAAGGTGCATGACACCAGAAAGGTTTTTTTTTTTTAGAAATGTGACATCAGAAAGTTAGCAGTCATTTATACATTAATATTTTCATCTATATAGTGTAGGGATCAATAAAATCAGTAAAATAGTAAATAAAATAAACATGAAATAATAAAATTTCATTTATATAAAGTGGGAGATCAACAAAAAAGTTCAGTCTCCCTCCATTCTATTATAAACTACACACTTACTATTTGCTTGAAAATTAAGATAAAATGTTAGTGGATTAAGTGTTTTGAGTATGGAAAATGAGGCCGTAGAGAGAAAATGAGTTGTTGTTGTTATGAGTATGATATGCGAGTCTCATTAATATAAAATATAATAAACATTTTCATTCTAGAAAGTATATACTCCCTCCGTCCCATTCGACTTAGGACAATTTTTCATTATGAGTGTCTCACTCGACTTATGACATCCAAAAATGGCAAGTTTATATTATTTTTATATTAATGAGAATCACTTGTTATACTAATAACAACAATCTCCTTACTATGCCCCTCATCGTTCTCTCTCCTATTTTACTTTTCATACTCACAATATCTCCTCCACTCATTCTCTTCTCTTATTATACTAATATTTCTTAATTTATGTGTCAGAAGAGAAAATTTTAAATTGGATAAGACAGAGGGAGTAGTTTGTAGTGGGATACCCTGTGAAAAAAGTATGTAGTTTGTAGTGGAACAGAAGGAGTATATTTTAAAAAATTAAATAAATAATGCCAAAAGTATCCATGTTGATGTTTTTTTTTTTGTGAAAGAAATCCATATTGATGTTAAAAATAAAAAAAAAAATTGACGATAAGGATCAAGAATTGATAAAAAGGATCTTGTTGAATTGAATATAAACCCATTTTTTTGCAAGATATTTTAGTTTTTTTTTTTAAAACATTTATTAGGAAAACATTAAAAAGACTCTAAACAATAGCCTTCTAGAATTGTCACTATTTTGAAGGAAAAATCTTATTTTTGAAAAAAAAAGCATACCAAAAGACACTATTCTCTTTATATATATATATATATATATATATATATATATATATATAGTTATGACAAATCAAATAAAAATACATAACAATTATATCTTCTCTATCAACTGGAGGGTCATAGTAATTAATTTTTTTTAAAGATAACGATATTCATTAATAAATACCCGCACGAAAAAGTTGGATATCAACAAATTTCGATATCTCAACCCAAATTTTAAAGTGTTTATATACATACAATTGAACAAATCTCGAGCAAAAAATTCATTTTGGCAATACAGTTCACATGCATAATATAGTGAAAGATATTGACAATTAAAATTGTACTATCAACTTCAAATATCATTAGCAAACATTTGTTAAAGATATTCCCGAAACTAAAACTCCATCTAATGCCTTGCAGAACAATGAGTTGGGACACCCAAAAGATTAGCCAACTAAAACTTGAACTCTGCACAACACAGACTTTCAAAAAATCTCCACACAGAGACAAAATTTTGCTTTGAGGTCACTACAAACTTAAGTATTTGAGTCGCAATAAGTGTCAAACCAAGTGTCCCAAAGATTTCAACGAGAAGAAATACAATAATTACAAAAAGGCTCTCAACATAATGGAGATAAATCACAGAAGAAATACAATAATTACAAAAAGGCTCTCAACATAATGGCGATAAATTACAGGCTCTCGACAAATGAGAGAAATCACGAATTCTCGAGAATAGAGAGAAAAATCAATAGATGAGTAAAAAAAATTACCGAAAATTTTACACTGCTATCATTAGTGATTAATGTTTACGAAATTTGATAGAGACATGGTAATTAAAGTATTGAAAAATATAATGACAGTTGGATAATGAGTAGTTCTTTTCATAGATTACTTTGTAAGACTGCAACATTAAAATTCGTTGTTTGATGTGTTGGATATTTGAAATCAAATTTTGTAATTATCTCTTTTTTAAAGTAGATATATGTTGTTTTTTTCTAATTTTAAATATGACTCGATATTTTAAGGCAAAAACCATATTATATTCTAGTCATTGAACTTTAACTTTTTTCAAAATATTTTTATTGAACTATTATTTTTTTAAAATGTTCTCACTGGCCTTCCATACTTTTCAAAATATGCTCACTCTTCGACAAATTTGCCAAAAAATTTAACAAAATTGAAACACATAACCTCACATGACTAATTTCGTTAAATACAAACTTGGGTTAATGGTTTTTTGAGGGAATTCGTTTGTAATATTTCATATAAATTATCTGTTTACCACATTTTACATTAATTAATTTGTAGTCTTTATCATATGTGTCAACAACGTTAGCATATTGATTGAAAAAAATTATTAAAAAATAGTCAAGTACCTAAAATTTTTTAGATTGTTAGGAAATTACAACGTTAACTCTTGCAAGTCCCATATATATAAAGGGTCCACTCCCTTAGAGATAGATAGACTCCGGACACTATAACACACTTTTATGTCATTATATTTGACGATTTATATATATAGATCGATTTTCAAGCGGATGATTTGTGCTGTAGTAACTCATCGCGCTTCTAATAGTGTCTATTTCTTAGATTGTTTGTTGTTGGTTTGTTTCAAGTATCCCTCCCGCCTAATTAAATTCCCATTATCCTACAATTATACCTGATCAAGCCTCATGTTTCTACTACAAAATTAAATAATGAAAATAAGAGTACAAAATGATGAAACAAATGGATAAGTGTTAGAATGTGGAGAGGAGTAGGATAATAATTTCTATATTATTTCACTCTCTTGTTTTACAATTGTCCTAAACACCTATTTATACTACTTTTAGAGTCCTAATTCTAATAGGAGATACAATCCTATATATACATAATAATCCTTCTTTGATTAGGATTCTATTTTAGCTATGTATTCTACTTTCCTACTTAATTAAGGAGTCTTCCTAAAATACGAAGCTAACATTAGGAAACAAGTATTTTCTTGAAAACTCGGTCCGCTCCATCGGTCTAGATCCGTTTCACTCGGTCCGATCCATGTCGCTCCACCATATTCTCCAACTCCCCCCCTCAAGTTGGAGGATCTACAACGTAGATACCCAACTTGCCAAATAAAAATTAAAACGTTTTAAAAAAAAATTCTTTCACTTCGACATGCGACATCTCAAGCGTCAAGTTCTTCCTTTTTCGTGTTGCGCTTCAAGCAACCTCGGGTTCGTCTTTTTTTTTTTTTTTTTTTTTTTTTTTTTTGCTTCAACAACAACAAAAATTTGTTCCAATATCTCGAAGAGTCATCTACATCAGTCTTCTTTTCTTCAATTACGTGCACAATTTGTGCTCGCACATATCTTCTTTTTTTCTTCAATCTCCCTTTTTAGAGTGAACGACACTCGATCATCGTTTTTATAGTGAACGACACTCAATCATCGTTTTTATAGTGACGACACTCAATTATCGTTTTTATAGTGGACGACACTCGATTATCGTTTTATAGTGGGACGACACTCGATTATCGTTTTTATAGTGAGAACGACACTCAATCATCGTTTTTATAGTGGACTCGACACTCTCGATTATCGTTTTTATAGTGAACGACACTCAATCATCGTTTTTATAGTGACGACACTCGATTATCGTTTTTATAGTGGACGACACTCGATTATCGTTTTTATAGTGAACGACACTCAATCATCGTTTTTATAGTGGACGACACTCGATTATCGTTTTTATAGTGGACGACACTCGATTATCGTTTTTATAGTGGACGACACTCAATCATCGTTTTTATAGTGGACGACACTCAATCATCGTTTTTATAGTGAACGACACTCGATTATCGTTTTTATAGTGGACGACACTCGATTATCGTTTTTATAGTGGACGACACTCGATTTTTTTATTTATTTTTTTTTTTTTTTCAAGGGATAGTGAAGTTGGTATAATCAAAGGGATAAAGCAATAATCGGAACCCTAGGTTTTAGGAATTCGTTGCGGAAGCGAATTGGGTAATCATGAAGGAGACATTAAAGATGAAAAATTTTAAGAAAGAAAAGAAATTTCGAAGGGGAAAAATTTGAGTCGAGGGGGGTTTAATTACAAAAGAAAAAAAAAAATTGGGTCGTAAGGTTTATTGGTGGATGGCTGTCAACCGGGAGATTGCTTCTGTTTTACCATTCTGGTCATGGTTCACGGCAAAGGCACTCATATTGGTGATGGAAGGCTAGAGCAGAAAGATTTGGAACAACACAGTATGTGCCTTGTGATGAGGATTAGAAGAAGGCTAGGCATGCTAGGTTTGCACCAGTTTCTAGTACTATTATTGATTCAGCGGAAGAACAGAAAAAGAAAGCAAGGGCACTCAAGTTCTCAGAATCGCAAGTGAATGGCAAAGGAACTATGATGGTGATGTGGTTTGGGGCGGCTTAGGTTTTTGCCGCTAGGGATCTTAGCTCTGATACCATGTTAGAATGTGGAGAGGAGTAGGATTATAATTTCTATATTATTTCACTCTCTTGTTTTACAATTGTCCTAAACACCTATTTATACTACTTTTAGAGTCCTAATTCTAATAGGAGATACAATCCTATATATACATAATAATCCTTCTTTGACTAGGATTCTATTTTAGCTATGTATTCTACTTTCCTACTTAATTAAGGAGTTTTCCTAAAATACGAAGCTAACATTAGGAAACAAGTATTTTCTTGAAAACTCGGTCCGCTCCATCGATCTAGATCCGTTTCACTCGGTCCGATCCATGTCGCTCCACCATATTCTCCAACTATAAGAGCTTTAGTGTTCATCTAAGAAGCCCACTGAATATACACAAAACTGTGTAACATTTAAGAGTTCATTATGAGTGTGGAGACAAATAAGGGAATATTTAATCATGTTACATGTCTATGTCTATGTAGTCGGTGAGTGACGGATTCAGAAATTTTTTGTAAGGGGATAAAATTATTTTTATTAGTAAAAAGGGGAAAAAAAAAGAAAAGGAAATTAGTGTATTTTTTCTTCACTCGAAAGGAGCAAAGTTTAATATATTGCACTAATACTCCTAAATTTAACAGAAATTGCATAAATAATTTGATTTTTTTAAGACAGAATGGGGGCCACGGCCCCATAGCACTGCATATAGGTCCACCCCTCAAGTAAGTGTACAACCATTTTGTCTTGTTTTACAACAATTAAATCTTATCCACTTGCAAACAATTTAGTCAACAAATGCAACTTCTAGATATACTATATATATAAATAATTAAATTAATTAATTTAAATTTGTATAAACTCAAAAGTCTTGTTTTTTAATAAAAGCCTAACGGTTTGCGGTCTCCATAAATCACCACCCTTTACCTCCCTTTGACTTCTAGAATGATAGCTGAAGTTTTTTTTGAATATATGACATTTCTAGAATGAATCAATGAAGCTTATATTCTAAGGCTTTGAGAAAGTCTTCTAGAAAATGAAAATCTATCAGTATATCGGTGTCAACGAGCCTTGGCTCAGGTGGCACAGGTCTTGGCCTTTTTTTGAAATGTTCAGGGGTCTATAATTTGAAATATTGAAATATAAAATATTGAATTTGAAAAAAAAAATCAGTTTATTGGTTATTTGATTGTTTTTAATGCAGTTTTTTATTGGTTGAAGAGTGCTGCTTCATGCAAGTACTTCACTCATTACTCTAATAATAATAATAATAATTGTAACAAAAAGTAAGTGTCACATTTATAAATAAGAAGATAGTTTTAGTACAAATTTATCAAGATAAAATAATATCACTACTAAAAACATAGTTATTAAAACGGAATATAGATTATAAGTTAAATGTCGTCCTAAATATGTATGAATAAGAACCATTAAAGATTGATGTGTCAAACAAATAGTCTCAATAAAGACTTTTTTTTCCTAGTATTGTGTACAGTAAAGCATTCTCCCTAAGTATATCCCCACTAAAAGTTACATTTTTTCTCAAAAACATTGTCCCATTAAAAATTACATTCTTTTTAATTTAAGTATTAGAATATTTCTTTATTTAATAAGACTCAATTGCATACTCATAACGATTATGTACTTACTATTTTCTATCACACATTCTCTCTTTTACCTTATTTTTCATACTCACATTACTTATACAACTTACTTTTCCTTAATTCCCCCGTTCAAAATAAAATTGTAAATTTTAATGAGGCAGAAGACCGAAGACGTATTTTTTATAAAGTTTGATAACTGCGACACTTGTTTTGTAACAACTAGATCATATTGCTTTAAAAAAATGATACTCCTATTTGATTTGAGACGGAGGAAACTAATCACTCATAGCGACTCATCCACGAAGAATCAAGGGAGAGTAGCCATAGATGAGCAATAATGACAACCATTTGGGTGATGGGAAACCAACCAAACTTCTAGCTTTGTCTCTCCAGAACCTATATCTGGAACCAAACAATTTGAATTGTTTAGAACGGCCTCTGTTTTCGATTAACGGGAATGTAACCATCATTGATATCATAGTAATCTTGACGCCCGTTCCTATGCACCAAACGAACCCATAAACGCCCATTCCTATACACCAAACGAACACATAAGGTGTTAAATGTACGAGTTATATATGCCAAAAAAATGCAAAAAGGGCATCAACCGATACAAAAATAACATACAAGATTCATACACAACACTCGTTGATTGGGTGAACCTGAACGATTGTTGCTAATTGCACGAGCTGCACAATCAGTACCAAACTTCCAACATAACACCTATAAAGCCTAGTCATAACATAAACATACAAACAATTCATCCTATGATTCAATTATCAGAATCTTCTTCAGAAGTAACATCAGAAACTCCCTCCTCATCTTCTTCATCTTCTTCTTCTTCATCAAAAATCACAACGGGTCTATTTGCAGTTGTCAACTTGGACAATGCAGCAGTCTTGCTCGCCCTTTGTGATCGTGTGCTTGTCATGACAGTATTTGTGGGGACAACTGATGTGGGTGAGGTTTCTTCACCTTCCGATGATGATTCCTGTCCGTGCCTTGCTCGCCTTCTTGGCCTGGTTGATCTTGGCACTGGCGTAGGTGGTATTTCCAGGGAGGATGCATCCTTGTCAAGATCAAGTTCTAACTCCAATTTTTCTGGAAAACATATGAACTGTATTAGCAGTTGGTGTATACGGACTGATACAGAGGTGGTAATGGATCAGTGGCGGATCTATGCTATATGTAAGGGGTGCCAGTGCACCCACTAACATTAGTGTTGTGGTGTAGTGGTTAGTGCTTTAGTTTATCAAGTGAATGACCCACATTCTATTCTCACTAGTACTCCCTCCGTCCCTAAAATGAATGTCCATAATTCATTTAAGGGACACTCTGAAATGCATAAATATGAATGTTATCCACTTTCTAAACACTAAGGGACAGATTTTTTTTATAAAAAGGGCATTCATTTTGAGACAAAAATTCATGAAAATGGACATTCATTAGGGATTTAGGGACGTAGCAAGTATTTTTTATCTTTTATTTTTTGCACCCACTTTGATTTGTTCTTGGGTCTGCCACTGCGATGGATGCACAGCAACAAGAAACAGGGGAAGGGGAGATTAAGAACATTTGATGGCCATTACATATAAAGTGTTTACCTAACAAAAGATTAGCCTTGTCTGACAGCAATAATTGATCTGGATGTTCATCCAATGCCTTGAGGCGAACAGCCATCCGCTTCAACTCCTTCACAATCTCCTTCTCTGAAGAGACGGATTCAGCAAGACGATTCAAAAGTCTTCTCATTAATTTTATTGCCTCTTGTTCTGATGACCGAAAACGAAGCAAGACAATTATTCTACTAATAGCTGCAAGATATGATTTTTCAGCCGCATTCTTCTTTGATTGGAACCTTGCCACCTGCAAAACATTAGAAGCATCCAAACAAAAGATTACTATAGGATATTAACGTTGCCAACCAAAGTAATCAGGACAAAGGCCAAGTTGAGTTGATCCAAATCCCAACGGCTAATGCCGAGAAGGTCTCATATAGGCACCTTACCCATGCAAACAGTGAATGTTTATGTGATGATTAGTCAGTGATTTGATTAAACTTTGAGAAAAAAATATAGGTATCCCGATGAAATTCTAAAACTTGTTATTAATATAACATTAAAGGTACTACCAATAACAATTTTTAGATTTTCATTTAGATAATTAGTAGTTCCTAAATCATTGCTCAAAGTTCAATAAAAAAAAGTGGGATTTTCTTTATGGGACGGAGAGAGAATGTAAATAAAAGTTGATAATGTATTATGTACCACATTAATGTCACATTATACTAATGACATACCTCAGCAGCAATACATATAGCAAGCCCTTCCTCTCCATTCTCAAAGTCATTTGAGGAACTCATCGAATTATCCAGATTATCTGAAGAATCCCTGCTACCAGTTTCGTCCACCTGTTGAGTCTCCTTTGTATACAAAGGAGACTGTAACATCTGCAGAACAAACCTTGAAGCTTGGACAGCACGCTTACGCATGTTGGACACCAATGCTGGAGATCCCCCTGCATTGCCATTAATGCCTGGCCACATTGAGCGCATAACTGGAATGAAGGCCTTGCTCACACATTTCTGCATTTACGAAAAGGATTCAGAATAAAATTACAAAATAATACTATCATTTTAAAGTAAATAAGCGTCAAGTATCTTGAAAAAGAACTCTTGCCTTGTGAATAGCGGAGAGGGAAGGATAATGCTCAAAGAACACAGATAGACACTGCTTCAACCTAGTTAAGTGAAAAAGATTATTTATTTAGGCATCCAGTAAAATAAAGAAATATCATACTAGCTCTGTCCCAAAATGAAGGAAAAATACTTTTCAAATTTGCCCTTGATCAAGAGCAAATTTGAAAAGTATTTGGTCATTCATTTTGGGACAGAGATAGTATGATATTTCTTTATCAAGAGCAAATTTGAAAATTTTTGGTCATTCATTTTGGGACGAGGGAGTACTAAAATACACTGTAACCCACCTCTGGAACTCTGTAGTTTCAGTACAGAAATAAAGACTGATGAGCTTGGCCAAAATTAAAGGATGTGATGAAGTTGGTATGCTTGGGTATTTCCCGCTCAGAAGAAGAATCTTTGCAAATCCCTCCCCAAGAACAGCTTGAACTGATTCATTCTCATCTGAATCAATAGATTTGTTCCAAATTTTTCTCTCAAGCCCAGCATACAAAAGATCTATTACTTCAATGTCTAAATCTTCATTCACATCACACAAGCTGACAGGAACAAATGTCTTGGCATGATCTTGGAATTGTGACGAGAGATTGTGGTTCATGGCTTTGTCAACTTCCTGAGGACCATGCCACATTGCAAGATCAATCAGCGCCTTACCAGCCATGCAGCTAATTGCACACGGTCCCCTAATAAAAGAAAGCCTCAAATGTTTTACGAGCTCCTCACTGGGATTTCTCTCTAACAATCCAAATAGACCTAAACACCTGACAGCAGCTCTCTGAACATCCAGATGGACATGCTTTGCCTGCATTCCCAAATTTTAAAGCAGATAAATTATACTTAACTCGATTTGAATATAATACACCCTCCATCACGGAGAGATAGTCCCATTTTTTTCATAGTTAACTTGTTTGAACTTTGATCAATATTTAGTGAAAAAATTATTATCCTAATGGAATTCTAAAAATTGTTAATGATGCACCATTAATAATACTATCAATAACTGTTTTTAAAATTTACATTAGGAATATTACATTCTCATGTATTCTTGGTGAGAATTCACTTAAGTTGACCACCAAAAACAAACTCGCACTATCTTTTTGGGACGGAGGGAGTAGAAGAGAAAGAATGAAGAGATTTAAAACAAATGCATACTCAAACACGTACCCCAGGAAGCAATAAAGAGTGTAATAATTCAGCTGGTTCAATGGACTTTCCATGCATCCAACGGAATGACTTTGTGTTCTCCAATAGGAGACCGGTCACAGAAAGACAATGCATCCACTGCAAAAAGTCCGCTGTTCTATCTCTGCAAGGCCGAGCAAGCTTCTCTATGACTGCTAGAACAACCTCTTCAAATTCTCCCGGAGATGCATGAACCTTTTTTGCCAATGCTGCCACTGCATCACCCCAGTCTTTCTGTCCACCAAGACTAATTCCATCTCCTATGACAATTTTGTTTCCATCATCGTCAATCTCATGCTCAAGCGCCCTGTGAAGTAACTCTACAACAAATGTGCCAGCAACCTTCCGATTTGTTGAATCAGAGAAATCAAGCAGTGTCCCAAGCAAAAGTAATTGCCGAGATATAAAGTGATAATTTGGTCCTGTAAAAGTTAGGTGGTCAGTAATACTGAAACACAAGGACTCGAGGACATATTCTAAGAGGGTTTTCTCACCTGCCAAAATATGAGCTTTGACCAATTCTACATATTCAGAAACAGTTGAAGGAAGAATTTTCTCAAGGAGATCATTGTTATCTGAGGCTTCTGCTGCATATACTGTAGATTCAGTGCCAGTGGTCGTAGCTGCATCAGATCCCTTTGCCTGATTGACCATGGATGAAAATCAACTAATCAATGTCCAAGACTATGAATTAACTGATTTTTCCAAAAAATAGTCAGTCAGTTAATGTGTTTGTTGAACTCCATTCAAACGAACTTAAGAGGCTTGTTATCTAAGTTTTACTTTACAGTTAGTTTTCGATAATTCTTTCTTTAAGGATTTAATACCCTGAAGAGTATAAGCTCAAATGCCTTAAGATTATAAAGTGCAACTATTAAAGCAATCCTTAAAAGGAGAGCTGGAAGAATATATAAAGCAGATGCAGCAGCAACAATCTGAACAAGTGATCTCAAATATTATAAATCAATGAAAATTGTATCCAACCGATATTAACTCACACAAGATTTGACTTTGAGAACTACGGGCAATTTTTCCTAGGCACTACACAATGTATTTAAGAAAGTATAGGCAAACTTCAGTACATACATTTGCCTCTGTCTGCAAGTGTTTGCATAAAGTCCTCCAAAACAAAGCTACCTCCGCTTCCATCAGTTGGATACTTGGGATGCTATGCCCTGATATCCAAATGAAAAAATCACAGTTAATGTAATGAGACAATCAGAAGAGATTAAGCCGAAATAGAATGGATACTCCAAGCTTGCATTTAAAACTTAATGCACTGACTGTACGTCAAGATTCTTGTGAGAGTTGGTTTTGGATGGTTAGTACTTAGTTGTCACTTGTCAATATGCTTAGTGTCATTAAAGTTAATAAAAATGTTTCTGGATATCCAGTAGATTACGGATGAAAGATTTCAATCATAGCCATGTTCATGTTATAGTTTGTAATTGTCAGGTTCTTAGTTTGACAGCTTTCATGTTATAAGAATGTTACGAGAATGTGCTTACATCAGCAAAGGGACACAATTGGCATCATTCAACCCTACTAAAGGATTCTTTCAAAACAAGATATGACCTTAGCAGTCAAAGAAACAAATAAAGGAAACTACTGGTGACAGTTGTCTTTATTCATGAAACTCCAACCATATCTTTGAACAGAAAATGTTGGGAACCCTATGCACAAAGTAGGAGATTATTCATGCAGGCAAACAGGGCAAAAAACATGAACAAGAAAAAAAATGTGAAATGATTTTCCTTTAGTGTACTGTGTACGCTCACTCAAGTACAAGCTACACTAACCTTCACTCGTGTTGCTGCTTGGGACCAAAAACTGTTTGATACTTTGACCATCATGCACCTTTACCAACCCATCTTTCAAGAGGGCCCCCATCACTGACTCCCCAACTATTTCGTAAGTTTCAACATCAAGATACTTGAGAAGCTCTACAGGGTCTCCATTGCAACACTTCACTAGCCATTCATCCTTCATTAATTTAAGGCACTCCTTTGTTACAGCTGTGGAACGATCAGCAAGTCCTCTCTGAAGTATAATTGTCCTCTGCTTTATACTATAAAAACGATTAGAGTTAAAAATAAATTTAGGCATATAAATAATCAAATCAACCACATATGTCCAAGTCAGAAATGCTATGGCTGCATGAGTAAATGATCCATCCATTCACTAGTAAATAGGCACTTTCGGAAATAGTTCTCACGTATATTCTGGTTTCTTGGTCAATATATAGCAAAGAAAAGAAAAATCACCTCCGATCACTGAGAGCTATCTCATGTTGTATTTAAATGAAAACCGTTGAAGAGACACTAAGTAATGGCTCCGTTCTCAAATATGTTCCATTTTCATTTCTATTTCTCAAGAAGTAAGAAACACATGAAGGGTGGGAAATAAGATACTAAGGGTATGTTTGGCAACCTCAATTCCAAGTCTTGGAATTGAAAGTAGAAGAAAAATATGGATTTTGTGGAACTAAATTTACTCTTCCACTTCCAGTTTGATGGCTTCGAATTGAGGTGCCAAACATACCTACCCTATGGGAAATTGTGATTTTATAAGATTGAATCAAGATGTTCAAATGATGACTGCATTTTAATGTGAATCTAAAGCATTTTATGATGAAGTTGCTTTGGAAAATGAAAATAGACAACACTTGCGAAGAATAACGAGCAATAATAATCATATATCCTTTTTAATTTTAATATTTAACGCAGATATGAATCCCATAATCCCCTAGTTAAGGAAAATATGTGGATTTCATATCTGTAGACACTTCAGGCTAGACAAAGGAAAATATACGCATATCAAAAGTTGATATTGAAAATCACGTGAAGAGCTGTACTTATATTTTACATGTATACGCAGCTTACTATAGTGAGTATTTTCTAGCATAAATTGACACTCAAGTATGCTTTCAAACTAAAAAATATGACACTTCAGTATAACCAGTGGCAGATCAAGAATTTCTTTTCAACAGGTGACAAAAAATATTTAGTCTTGTGATATTATATATTTATTCATCATCTTTGCAGCAATGGATTATGTGCACTTAATGCAATCAAGAAAAAAATGTGTTAATGGATAATTAGTTAGTATCAAGAAAAAGTTAAAAGCTAGTGAACAAACAGTCATATAAAACTTTTGTGGTAATGGAAAAAAGTTTGAAGAAAAGATTAGAGTTATTGGAAAAATAGTTACAAGTAGTATTTAAATAAAATTGTGAAATAATGAACAATACAGAAAGCAAGGTTCTAAAAAGCGCTAGGCGGATGCTAGGCGTCGGAGCCGGGCCTAGCGCCTAGGCGGGGACTAGTCGGAATTAGTCGGGATTAGTCGGGACCTAGGCGGGGATTAAAACTAGGCGTTGGAGAGGGGCCTAGCGCTTAGGCGGGGCCTAAGCGCCCTTAGGCGGGGTCTTTTAAAACACTGACAGAAAGTGAGAGACAATCAGAGTTAATAACAAATAATTATTTAGAAGAGAAAATTAAAGTAAATCAAAAAGATAGAAGTAAAAAAATGAGAATTTATGATCACATAATTGTGCGTGAGTTTGAAGTTTGAACCCTTCAACACAATGAAAGATATACAAATCCCAACACATTGTCCACAAGTTTATGTGACTAAAGCTCAGTAAAAAATTAATCTTGAAATTCCAGTGGGGGCCATACCCCACTGGGCCTTAAGTGGATCCGCCCTTGTGCATATGTAAAAATGATAGCTTTCATATTGGCTAAATAAATACAGGCAAGGACAAACTGTAAACCAATGTTGACAAAAGTCGTATGAATTATACACCAATATCTCAAAATGTTTTCTTTTTAGAAAGAAAATTGGGAAAATATTGGGCAGACGTTATCTCGTGCTGAACTTTTTACTTTTTTTCCTCTGCATCAAAAGTAACTAGAGACCACATTTCTCACTTTTCCACTTTTTTATTGTTACTTTGACGAGTCCTTACAAATGATTCATGTTAGTCAACCCCAAATCATTTCGGGACTAAGACTTTGTTGATTTTGTTTTTGTTTTTGTTGTATCGAAAGTAACTAGAAAGCCATGGGTCCGTAATATCTTTTTGTAGGCAGAGATTCTAAACAAGCTGCTGATTGGGTTGCGAGGAAACGTACAAGCTGTCTAGATTTGTAGATAGCTAGAGAATCCCCCGTGAACGCATTCCCTTATTGGATATGGGCGTAAGAAATTAATATATTACTCTATCCGTCCCATTATAAGTGTTGCATATTCCTTTTTGGTAAGTCCCAAAATAACTGTCGAAATTATAAATAAGGAAATAGTCTTATTGCAATTTTACCATGGTACATGCAATGTAGAAACATCAACCAAGACACTTATTATGGGACAGAGGATAATCAAGCTTCCAAGCATCCGTTTAACCAAAAAAAATGAAGCGTTCAAACATGTGCTCTTCATGCTACTGCAGCACTACTTCACATGTTGATTCTCCTTAAAAAATGAATGTCCATTTTCAAGAAATTTTTGTCCCAAAATGAATGTCCCTTTTTCAAAAAACTTTGTCCCTAAATGTTTTATTTCACCAGTCAATTTATATTTGCAACTTTAAATGTTTAGAAAGTGGATGACAACTATTTATGCATTTTTACAATTAAATTGTATAAAATGTGGACATTTTCAGAATGTCTCCAAAATGAAATTTGGACGTTCATTTAGGGATGGAGGGAGTTGCAATACTTGTGATATTTTCCATATTGAGTCCACATCAAGGAAATGCTACAGATCCGCCTCCCCTTCCCCCTTTTCTTTTTCTACCAATCATAGTCCCTCAATTTCCGGTAGATTTCGTTGGTGGTTGCAGTGGGTTGTAGAAGAAGAACTGCATCAGAAAGGAAACAAAGCAAAAGGAAAAGACCCTAGACTGCA
The DNA here is from genome assembly GCA_022495995.1 of Adenophora triphylla var. japonica. Classification (NCBI taxonomy): domain Eukaryota; kingdom Viridiplantae; phylum Streptophyta; class Magnoliopsida; order Asterales; family Campanulaceae; genus Adenophora; species Adenophora triphylla. Next base: position 59,851 of record JAFEMH010003301.1, on the reverse strand, counting down.
CAACCGCACTACCAACTTCAGAGTTGCCAGAAAGGAGTTTAGCATTAAAATATTAGCAAAGTCCATTTTCCAGCACTAGGTACCCAAATCGCAGGATCCTCAAAGTAACTTTGCTAACTATTCTTTACAAGATTACTTTATAACAGAAATTTAGTTGATGAATGAACCAGAAAGACACCATGTTTTAAAAAACAATTACTGGAGACTCCTTGGCTATTCAGATGTACAAAAACGAGACAAAGTGATATCATCAATAGAGAAAAACGTTGAAGATACCTGAGGCTCTGAAGGGGAAATTTACTCGCCAAAACACAATAAGCTGCTTTGCGAACTGATTCGCTCACATCAAGTGTGCAGTCAATGATTGCTGTGGAAGTTGCAATTGAAGGAGGCAATGACAATACAATTGTTTTACGAACATCCTGCACACATGCCATTCAAAAATGAAAATTATGTTTCACACTTTAGCAATGCACATTGTTAACAGTAATACAGTACGTTGGACAATAAAAGACTCATTTTGTCTTTTTATTTTGGGTGTTGGGGGGGAGGGGGTACTATTCTACAGCTGTGAACTACAGAATACTTCAATGCTTTATGACACTGGTGACGTTTATTCTTTAGCATGCACCTTAAAAGCAAAATATATATTCTGTAGTATATTCACTTATTACAGAAACCTCCAAGATTATGACATAGAAATGTATATTAATCTATAAAATGTTCAAATTCAAGTGACCGAATTGAGAAAAAAGCCCAGTCAGTAAAGGTGTAACTCACCGGATTCTGTTCTACAGGCAATGTTTGGAGCAACAAGTCCAGAATGTCAATATTTTCAGAGTCGTTTGCAAAACGCGACAAAGCCCTGACAGAGAATGTGCGGATCACTGCGACCTTATCACCCACCCGTGACTTCATGCAGTCAATTACCTCATCCCAGAGTTCGTCGCTCACTTCTGCGTCGTCCGGCAACCGCATTATGATCTAGTAGTGAAATGGCCATAATATAAATAAATACACAAAATAAGGTACAGCATAAATGAAGAAGCTTACAACAACACTCTCTACTTACACATCAATAAAACTCAAGACATACTACTAACAAAATATTACTCTATAAACTCTAATGCTCGGACTCTTTGGTTTACCCCGTCGTACCCGTGTCGGACACTCCTATTTTAGACTTGTTGACAAGGGTCCGGTGAGGTAATTCAAAGAGTCCGAGCATCATAGTCTATAAATAAACATTATAGAGATATCCTTGAACGACACTTTCGAACTTATTTAAGTAGAAAAACAAACAAAAGAAAGGAGAAATATCCCTCGCGAAACGAAAAGCTCTAATTTGTTGTATTCATAATCAAACTGAAATCCACATTCTGTAAGTGAAACATAGTCGTGTACCTCCATGAAGTTCTAATGTTGTTTCTGCAGTCTCAATTGCGCCAGTATTGATAATGCAGACTTTATTGTGAAAGACAGCATAGCATATTAAAAATCAATCACTTTCTACTAAAAAGGCTCTATCAGCACCCATATTTTTTCAACCCCTAAGGGTAAACCAAAGACTTCAACCACACCCCCCCCCCAAATTAATTTCAGTGTAAAACATTTTTAGAAAACGAGTGATGGTTAGAATTGATTTCTTCTTTTATTTGTTGGTATATTTATAGTGATTTGTTTACTTTTTCAATCAACACAAATTTGAGGATCCCATTGCCCATTGATTTGATTTTGGAATTCAGTAAAATGAAAATGTTCCTGAAACTATCTTATACACCAAATTACATCCTCAAGCGCAGCATAGATTGCAGAACTATTTTTTTTTCCTCTTTAATTAATTTAAAGATGAAACTAACTGAACTACTTTTAGAGGCAGCAGAGTAATCTCATACTTTAGAAGTAAACCAGTTGGTTAAATTGAGTTCAAGATAACAACATTGAAATTTTATTACCGAATCTATACCTTAGAAATGAACTGATAGTAATTGGCTTTGAAAACTTAAAATATAAGTGTAGATAAGTACAAATTCAAACCTCAGAAATGATCTGGCAAGCTCTAAACCTAGCGGTTTTATTAGCCGCACCGGTGCCGGCAATGAGGAACCGAAGAAACTGTTCGAGGAAAGCATCAAATACTTCCGGACTTTTGGCATCCCTAGAAGTAGCGAAAATCGATACAAATCGAACAATTCGTTCGGCGGAAGTAGTCCGGCGCTGGAAGTTGAAGAGAGGAGTTAGGGTTTTGGAAAATGCAGCGAAGAATTGGTGTCCGGAGGAGGAGCGGAGAGCAGCGAGGTCTTTGAGCTTTCGAATGTGTGTGGCGTTTGATGCACGCGCTTCGTCTAGAACCCTAGCTATCTTCTCCATCAATGGCTTGTGATCTTCAGCGTCCATGGACATTCTTGCTTTATTTCTTTTTCTCTCTCTACTTTCTCTCTCTTATCTGGAGTCTGATCTGCTTTGATTCTGTCCGCTCCAAAATAATTTGAATTGCGAGCGGGAAATAGAATGTTAAATTTCATGGGCCTAGATCGATGATGAATCAAATATGGGCTTACACCCAGGATGAGCATTGTGGGCCCAGAATCCTGGAAATTTTGTCATCCAACTTTAGGGATTTGTGATTTTTTTTTTGCATTAAAGAGAAATATCTCGCCAAGGCGCTAAGCGATTATAAAACGTAGTGAATAATTTCAAATCCGCCTAGAAACGTATTTAGTCAAAAAATTGTTGCCTAAGTACCCAACAAGCCAACTAGTAGGGTTGGGTTGAGCACCGCCTAGCGCCGAGATCCGCATTCCTACTTTTAATATTTTTATAAAATATTTGGTTTTAAAACTAAAACGACGATTTTTCTTATCAATATAAATTTTAAAAAGTTCTTGTTGAATACTCAAATCATGAATTGATTCGTTGAAATTACAAATTTCAAAAAGATATTATAAATCATGTCTAAATTCTTGGCTCCACCTTAGCCCGATCTAAATTTCGCCTAAACGATAGGCTCGGCTTCAACGCTTACCAACAGCCCACCGAATTTTAGAACCTTAATATTTAGAGATAGATAGGAAAATAGTTATTTCATTTAATTAAAGCCGACAGAAGAGGAGAAGTGATACACTCAACCGGCCCATACTTAACATGGTTTGCAGCGTTAAGTTAAACTCACTCTCAATCTTTGTTTTAGTTTCCGCACCCACCCGTTTATAGTTACACAATAAAGTAAAACATACGAATGAAAATGGTGGTCATTAAAATCTATATATATATATATATATATATATATATATATATATATATATATATATATATATATATATATATATATATATATATATATTAAAGTTGGTGAGGAGGAGATGCTTACGCCGCCACGCGTGGACAAAGTTCTATGGCAAACTTCTTGATTTTGAAGAAGTCACGTCATCACTATATCAAAATCTATATGACTTTTGGTATTCTCCTTATTAGCTAATACTATTAGTTAATAATAATAGTTATTGTATAGATTAACTATTACTATTAATAGTATTAGTTAACTATAATAGTTACTTTATAAGTTAACTATTACTATTAATTGTATTAGTTAACTATAATAGTTACTATATATGTTAACTATTACTATTAATTGTATTAGTTAACTATAATAGTTACTATATAAGTTAACTAATCCTATTAAGTGTATTAGTTAACTATAATAGTTACTATATATGTTAATTATTAGTATAAATAATATCAGTTTACTATATAAGTTAAGTAATAGTATTATAGTTACAATATATGTTAACTATTACTATTAAAAGTATTAGTTAATCATAATAGTTATTATATAAGGTAACTATTATCATTCAACTTACTAACAAAGGTAAAATGCAATCTGTGCTTAGCACGGGCTTACTACTAGTTTGATAAAAACCTCAAAATAATTAAGTGAAATTGACCCGTACTTTGTCCAATGATAGTAGCCGAGACGAAATCCTCTTTACTATTTTTGTATACTATAGTTGTAGTAATAATGTCTTAAATTATGACCGTGAAATCACTGACGTGACAAAAATTTGATCTCGTTTTACCTCTTTATTAGAAAGTGAACATGAATGATTGTTCCATTTTTGACGAGTTCCTAAAATTGAGATATCAAATGAGCTCCTTTTTCTTTCTTGAAATTATTTTTACTTTTTGTATGAAATTTCTAAAAGTTGTAAGTGAGAATAAAGGTTGTACATCCTAGTGGCCACCCATTCCATTAAAGCATTACTAATATCTGCAATTAGCAATGCTTCGACAGATGAAAAATGCCCAATGTGATTTATAGATACAAATGCCTTAATGGTCCAACATCGCATTTATGCACTAAAATTGATCCCATAATCTATAGTATAAATGAGGGAAATGGTGAACAGTGGTTTGAACAGTATCAAATGGATTTATTCATATTTTGTCCTCATACATTTGTCCCTTTCTCATTTTGCCCTTAAAAAAAAATGTGTCCTCGAACAAGGGCTTAATTAAAAAAAATAATAAAAAAAAATAACGTGTCCTCGGACACGGACTTATTCTAGTCTATTGTATAAATGGCAACTGCCATGAACAGTACTATGAATAGTACCAAATTAATTTTTCCCATTTTGCCCCTTCAATTCTGCCAAGGTTCTTTATTTTCAATTTTGTCCTTAATTTTCAAAATAACTTTTCCCTCCTAAAATTTGAATTCTATAGTATAAATAGTGCCAAAAGTTTTTTTCCCATTTTACCCTCACTAAGTTGTCTTTTTTCCATTTTGCCCCCACTTTTAATTAAAAAAATATACTCCCTCCGTCCCGGTAGAAAGAGGAAATTTACTGTTTACGCGGAGATTAAGGAAAAAAATAATGATATAAATGTTGTGAGTGTAAAAGTAAAATAGGAGAGAGAATGAGTGGAGGGAATAGTAAATTATAATGGTGTTGTGAGTATTAAAATAATGATAGGAGAGAGAATGAGTGGAGGAAATAGTGAATTTGTGGTTTGTAATGGGACGGAAAAAAAGGAATATTTGTGGTTTGTAATGGGACGAAGGGAGTATATCACGTGGCCTCGAACACGGGCTTTTATTTTACTAGTTTTTTGTTAAATGGGCCCTATATATAAAAAGTGGTCCACTTGAGATTTCCATCTACTCCAAAGTTTTCTCTCCAACAAGAGTTACAAGAAAAATAAATTAAGAAAGTGATCCCAAAATAAATATTCAATTTTTTTTTTTAAATGTGGTTTTGGTCAGTAAAAATATTAAATTATTTACTCTATCCATCCCATTCGCCATATTTGATTTTTTTTTTTTATCAACACAAGTAAATGTTGACCAAATATTAATATCAATCTAATTATTTTAATGAAATTTTACAATTGTTATTAGCAAATTAGTTAATGATATATTAATAATAATTTTTAAAATTTTATTAGAATGATTAATTAAAATTAATATTTAATTAAAGTTCATTAATATTGAAAAAATGAAATTAAATATGACTAATATAAATGGGACTGATAAAGTAATGTTCATTTCGGAACATAGGAATAGGAAGTATATTACCCCACTCCACTCACCACTATCACCCCCTCCCCCCCCCTCCCCCCTCCCCCCTCTCATCGGGTCAAAAAAAAATTAATCATTTTAAATTTATTTTTAACAACTCCTCATCCCACCCACTCACCACCACTACCCCCTACCCCTTCCCCTCCGTCGTGAAGAAAATTAATTATTTTAAATTTATTTTTAACAACTACCCACTCTCACCACCACCTCAAGGTAAAAAAAAATATTTTTTATTTATTTTAAAATTATATTTTAACAACTCTCCCACTCCCAAGCAATTTTTTTATTCATATTAAAATTATTTTTTAACAACCCTCACCACCCCCACCAACCCCCTCCTACGGTCAAACTTTTTTACTCATAATTAAATTAATTTATTTTTTAACAATTCCCGCACCCAATCCACTCCCCTACTCTCGGCCACCCACCCTATCCCCCCCCCCATTCTCGATTACCCATCCTATCCCACACCTACCCTATCACCACCCTAGTCTAGAATCATCTTACCCTTTATATTTCCCCCACCACCCTATCCTACCCCTACCTTACCCCACATCCACAACTCACCCCTACTAATCCCCACCTCCATCACCCTACCCCAACCAGTTTTAACTTATCTCAAATTGTATTTTTATAGAAAAATATTTTCATTGAACACATGTAATTTTTTTTCGGAAAACAATTTTCTTACCAATCAATCGAAAATATGTTTATCTCATTTTTTGGAAAACATTTTCTTTTTTCGGAAAACATTTTACAGGAAATCATTTTCCGGAAGTTATTTTACGCAAAACAAACGGAGCATCAGGCTCCGTTTGTTTGGGAGAAATATTTTCTGGAAAACGTTTTTCTCATTTTTCTTCGGTGTTTGATAAGTATAAAAATTGGATAAAAAGTTTTCCGTAAAATATTTTCCCAACTTTTGTTTTGTAACTAAAATAACTTACGGAAAATGGAGCCTAAATCACTCTTTTGAAACTACTGCAATTCATATTGAATGATGCTGCAGGAAATGTGCTTATCAATCTTCCTCCACGTGGCAGGACTGATCACCTGGCTTCTTGACCTGAAAACAGAACCCACGACTAGCCGGATGTGTCTCCGGCGAAGACACTCGGGCGTGAGAGTAAGATTACGGTTGTATAAAGCTCAAAATGTATTGAATAATGAACTCAGAATACAAAATGGCAGTTACCCTTCACCGTTTGGTAGTGATGAAGTATTTATAGGCAAGAGTGATGTATTTTTGGGGGAGGCAACATGTCCTCCGAGATTATAGCGGCAGTTACTTGGTCGTGGGCACGTGTCTATAACGGTCCCTGATTTGTAGGGATGTAGTTGTGAGCATTGATTAACCAAATAAGCCGGCAAGTGTCAGGTCGTCACTTGCTGAGTTAGGTCGAGGTCGCCACTCGTGGAATGGTCGACTTTGTCGGGTAGAGCATGGTTCGTACCCGAATTGTAGCATGGATCATGAGGTCGGACTAAGTTAGGTCGGGACACGTAAGTCGGACCATGGGCTTAGTCGGGATGTGTGAGATGGGCCGTGGGCCTTGTTACGGTTGGATCGGTCTCATTGAGAATGTGGGTGCCAATGTTATACGTGATTGGGCTTTACTCGTTTGGCCCGACTCGACACTTTTGGTATGTTCGGTGGCTGACTTTCGAGTTGACTTCGTCGACTTGGAAGTTAAGAAGATTTCTTTGCCAAAAATTGCTTTACTCGAAGGTCGATACTAGTCTTTGAAGTAGGTCGACTATGATGACGTGGCAACATCACGATCGTTGGTGATGAACGGTTGGAGATGAAGGAGCGCCGGTTTTAGTAATGATTACGGATTCGACGTTTGGAACTCCTTCTCGAAAACCGCCTCAATCTTTAATTTTGGAAAATTAATTTTGATTTTCTTTTCCCCTTCCAAATTTAGGAAAATATAAATAGAGAAATTCCTCTTCGTTTAGAACTTTTCTTTGCTCTAGAACTTCTTCTTCTCAGGCGATAATCAAGGGATTTCGGCAAGATTTAAATTCGGCTCTCGGCTTCAAAGAACGAACTTCCTTTCTTCAATCAATTGAGGTATTTCCCTTGTATTTTTGTTTTAGGGCTTTAATTTACGCTTTGTGTTCAATTCCGCCATGGCTAGGACCTTTAGTAGTGAACCGGGAGCTTGGTATGGCTCTTGTCTTTGTTAGTAGGGCATGCAAGAATGTGAACGGTGAGTGGAGAGTGATGTCCTTAGATGAGTGCGCCTCCATTTTGACTAGTTGGGGTTGAATTACCTGAGATAGGGCTGCCCATTGTAGGAGAAATTGAGAATGTGGTGATTGACGACTCAGCTGTTGTCGCTTTTCATTTATTCCATGAGCGCTTGACCATATTACCTTGTTTTATGTTAGGGACGTCCAAAAGCCCTCCTTCCTTAGAAATAGAATACGTTTTCCGGGGAGTTTAGGTCGCCCTTAGGTAGGTCGGTGAATGTGATCATAGGGCCCGACTCCCTGTTTCTCCTTCTTCTTGTACGAGATATGACAACTCAAGAAGGAAATCTGCTTCGACCTCTTAGGCCCCGAATTGTGAATGCGTTTGGCTCCTACATTGTATGGGGAAGAATGAGAGAGGATATATACCCAGTAGGCCTCTTCGAGGGAAGAAGAATATGGAGTCCCGATACAATATGATTTATGATTTCTGTGGAGTAAGTAGAGCGGATTATAGGATAACCATCCTTAGTAAGGCGGACTTTATGGCCAAGTTCCGTACCAGCTTCGCTCTTGATACCGCTAGGGTGGCCTTCTTTTATGGACGGTTTGAGGCGGGGTTGAGGTTGCCGCTTAGATCCGCTTCATCAACGAGTTTAAGGTGCGTGGATGCTCTTCCTCTTGACTTAGGGCCAACACTTGTAGAGTACTAGTGTGCTTTGCCATGGTATGCAGGTTTCTAGGCCATGAACCTTGCATGAGAGTCTTCAAAGAATTTTTCGCTCCCAAGCTCGACAAGGCAAATTGGGGGATTAGTACTCCTTCCAAACCCAATTCTCCAAAATTGTTTGCCAACCTTCCCAACAAACATAGCAGCTGGAATTCCTATGTGGTATTTGTAGAGAGTAGTGGGATGGGAGTTCCCCTTGCCGGGTAGTGAGTCGACACTATTGACGAGGAAAACTACTGGGAGCCTCCATGGCACCGGACCTTGTATAGGAAGTTGTGTGCGTTGGTCGCGAAAAGACCCATTATTTGGGAGGTGTTAGGGACTGACCAAGTATAACTACATCCAAGTGGGATGATGCACGGGAATGGAGTGGTGGAACCCCTTGTTCTGTATTGAGAGGCCGAGGTATATCGGATTTGGGTTACTCATTCCTTGGGTAGGTTGAAGGAGAAGCTGTCAATTTTGTCGGAAGAATGAAAATTCTTGCAAAGACCGCGGAGAGCATGTTGGTGGTAAGGATTTACTTGACTCGCATTCATTAGCTCGTCCATTGTTAACTCGCATGAGTAACTTATCATTGGCACATAGCGTTATTTTTAGCTGCATATACAACTCTTAGATCGTCAGTTTACGCTCGTATGTAGAACTTAGTTAGCTCGTACATAGAACTATTTTGAGTTGCAACTCTTTATCAAATTACTGCTCGTATGTAGAGTTATTCAATTCGTACATAGAAGCTGCTTTGAATTGTATCAATTACCTCGTCAATGATTTACTCGTAGAATTTGTTTTGAATCGTCGAGCTAACACTTGATTCTTTTGATGTCGTGTAGTTTTAACTCCCGAACAAGAAGCAAATATGGTGCGTATTGTTGGGGTTTCGACAAGAGGAAAGCGAGAGGGCTCGTAGAGTGCACTTGATGCTAAGGCGAGCGAGAGAGAGAAAGGCTGTTGCTAGGAACAATTTGCTTAGAAGGATGTTCTTTGGAATGATCCCGATGGAAGAGGTCGAGTGGAAGACCCTTTGCAAGCGGCACCCAATCGATGATGCCAATGAAGGAGGTGATGATTCCCGTAGGTCGGTAAGGGCAAGTACGAGCTCAGACCCAAATCAAGACACCAATATGGAGACCTCTGGAGGCGGGATGGTGGGGGCTAGCCCTTTGCGGTCGTCAGCGTTGATGAAGATGATATGGAGGAAGAGGACGATCGTCCTATAAGCTCGAAGAAGAGGTCCGATCGAGAAGGGCAAGTACGTGTCCTCGAGCCAATTGCCTCCGCGACCTTCCTTCCTCCCGGTAAGGAGTCTGGATGAAAAGATGAAGAGGTGAGTGATGTTCCTCCTTTTGGAAGGGTTTAACGGCTTGAGCCAGTCGCTATCCCGACATGAGCCTGGGCAGTGATTGTTAGGAGGGCAATAGATGTCGATCTCCTAGCCCATTTCTTGATAAGGGGATCACCCCGAGGAATTTTACGCTCGCTGGAATGGCTCATAGTGAGGTAACTTGTCATTTTCTCTTTCATTGTAGTTGCTTATCCCTTTACTCGATCCACTCAAATCACGAGCTAACACTTCTTACGTTTCTTTGAAATGCGAGAATCTTACGATGGTCGGCGGTGAAGAGCTCTTGGAGAGCTTCTATTGAGAGAGAGAGGCAAGCCCTTCAAGATTACTCCAAAAAGGCTAAAGAGCTTGCGGATTTGAAGGAGAAGTACAACGACTGGACAATACATATGAAGCCAATGAGATGGTGAAGATAAAGGCCTGTCCAGGCCTCGAAGCGAGTCCAAACTTAAGGAAGTGACTTGAGAGAGGGATGCTTTGAGCGCCTTGCTCGTGAGAGGACTAAGGTTGAGCTTGCCACCGTCACCAAACTTCTTCTTTGATAAAGATTCTTTCTTGAAGGAGCTTAACGAGGAGCATAACTCGGCTCGAGCTAAGTGGAAGGAGGCTGCGAAGAAGGCTGGCCACGATCTTTGTGGAGAAGTTCAAGGAGGGAGATGAGTTTTATGATGCCATAGTGGCCGGGGCACAAGACTTTCTCGAGGTTGGGAAGAGGCGCGTGGCCGTCGAGCAGGTGGATCCTTCGGCTACGGTTACCATCGAGCAATTAGCTCGTTGGTTTCTGAGTCCCGATGCGACATGGCGGCTCGCCAAGGTCATTCGCTTGTTCCTATCTTGAGAACGACTTGGCCTTTATTGCCCGGGAAGATGAAGAAGATCATTGTGAGAAGTGGGAGGCTCCCACCTGTCCTTGTGAGAAATTTTGATGTGGTCTTGGCGGAGCTTGATGATCTTGAAGCTATGGAGACGGTAGATGAACAAATTTATTCGGAGTCGGGTAAACCTTTAGACCCTCGGCAACAAGGAGAGGAAGAGGGTCGGCTGCTGCGACGACCAAGGCGATGTTGGCGGGACTCTGAATTATTTAGTTGGATTTGTAATGAACAAGTTCCAAACAATATTTTTGTTTTTGCTTTAACATTGTTCGAATGCCTTGGCCCGAGTTTTGGGAGGCAAAATATTTTTGTAAGTTAACTTTGTCCAAGTCTTAGCCGTTTTGGGAGACTTCTCTATCATAGGCGACATTTGTTTTCAGAATGTTGTGTGTTTTTCATTCCATATTGTATGTCGAGCTAGATGTAGATAATATAAATGAGTCAATTTGAGCCTAGAGGCGACTTGATCTTGTTGGTTTAGTCGACCTCGAGACTTGATTAACTTTTTGTGAGCGAGATTGATCATAAGTCGAACTGTTCATATCATTTGAGCTGATTAAGAATCGAGTCGGTCGGAGCAGAAGTCGACTAAGAGTCGGACTTGTTAAGTGAACGAAGGCGATTTAGAATCGAGCTTGTTAGAACGAAGGCGACTAAGAGTCGAGCCTATTAGGGTGAAGGCGACTAAGAGTCGAGCTAAGATGAGCCCGACTAAGAGTCGAGCTCATTAGAACAAAGTCGACTAAGAGTCGGACTTGTTAAGTAATCAAGGCGATTAAGAATCGAGCTTTGTTGGAACGAAGGCGACTAAGAGTCGAGCTTGTTGATATTAATGTAACACTATGTTTGATCGAATAAAGCTGCTCTTTTCATTGAAGTGGGAATCATGCTTACATCAATTCGAAACTAGCTTTAACATAAACTTGAACTTTGAAATTGAAACTAGAAGTAGTATTTGATGAGGTGAGTAGCATGCCAAGGATGTTTCAACTCGTCACCTCGGGATGAGCTATCATGTAGGTTCCTTCTTTGACGACTCGAGTGACCACATAGGGACCTTCCCGGTTAGGAGATAGCTTGTTCTGCAGGGTCCTTCTACCGTTGCCTCAATCTTTCTCAATACATAATCTCCAACTTGGAAAGACCTTGCCTTGACCTTCTTGTCGTGATAACTTTTAGTCATTGCTTGTAATTGACCATTCGGAGGTAAGTTTGTTTCTCGCTTTTCGTCGATCGAGATCAGTCGATCAACTTTGTTGGTGTCATTACTGCTCTTGATCAAAGAAGGTCACTCTAGCCGTAGGGAATCGAGCTCGGCGGGTGCCGTGGCCTCGACCCATATGTGAGAGCAAAGGGGTTTCCCAGTAGGCCCCAGAGTGGTTGTACGAGCGCCCCGAAGAAGCGAGGGGAGTTCGTCGACCAATTGTTTCGTCGACCTACGAGCCCGGTCTTGAGTGAAGATAGAACAAGTTTATTTCTTGCTTGACTTGCCCATTTCCTTGAGGATAGGCGACGAGAGGATTTCCAATGTTTGATTCCGCTCGCTTCATCTACGTTTCGAAAGTGCGGAGAAGCTGTAACCCATTGTCGTCTATATGGCTCGAGGAAAACCAAATCGACACCAAATGAAGTCGTGTATGAAGTTGATAGCATTCTCCTGCGTGATGCGAGCTAGTGGTTTGGCCTCGGCCCATTTGGTGAAGTAATCTATGGCCACGATCACATACTTGCGGTTTCCTCGGGCGGGAGGGAAGGGTCCAATCAGTCGACGCCCCGCATGTCGAATGGCGGCTGCGATCGCGGGAGTACGCTCGGTTGTAGGCATATGGGGAAGGTTGGCAAACCTTTGGCATTGATCACATTCTTTGAACAAAGTTGTGAGTGTCGGCTCGTGTGTGGCCGGTAGTATCCCAATGTGATTAACTTGTCGGTAGAGTCACGGCCCCGGTGTCCACCACAAATTCCACTATGCACTTCGTGTATTAGTAGGGCGACCTCTTGAGGATGGATGCACTTTAGCGATGGCCGAGTATAAGATCTCTGAGCAATAGCTCGCCTCCTTGAATGACATTACCTTGGAGCTTTCTTTTTGATAGCTCGAGCCTTCTTCTCGTCATCGCGGCTCTCCATTTTCTAGGTATGCTTTCATTTCCTCGATCCAACACTTCTCCTGAGTCCAATTTCTTGAGGGGTCATCTATGCATTGAATTTTTACTCTTTCATAAGCTGGATTTTCGAGGAAGGAGATGGGCTCGTCATGTGGCTCATACGAAGTAGCAAGTTTCGAAAGGAGATCGGCCCGGCTCGTTATCTTCTCTTCCAATCCTTTGAATCTCCCGAATTCTAAGTCCTTTATTAGCTCCTTCACCGGGTCGCAGTATTTGATGAGAGTAGAACTAAGCGCTTCGTACTCGCCTCGGCACTGGTTGACTATCAATTGTGAGTCACGGTAAGCCATGATCTTAGTTGCTCACGAAGCACTTGGCGTACTCGATAGGCTGCAATCAAGGCCTCGTATTCGGCTGGTTATTGGAAGCATCAAACTTGAACCTTAGTGATTCCTCATAAACGGTCCCGGTTTACGGCTCAATCAACACTATTCCGGCTCAGCTGCTATTCTTGGTCGGCGGCCGTCTGAATAGACCTTCCAACAATCGTCGGGTAGGCTAATGACGACACAGGACTCTGGTTCTTTCCCTTAGCTTTTTCTTTAGGAACTCGTTGCTCGTTGTCTTCCTTGGTGAACGTAAGCTCGACCCGAGAAGTCGGCTAGAGCTTGAGCCTTTAACGCCTTTCGAGGTCGATAGTCGATGTCAAATTCGGTGAGGGCAATTGACCAATTGAAGCGATCGACACGAACTCTCGGGCTTGTGCAATATCTTCCTCGAAAGGTGCATTAGTAAGAACCACGATTGGATGAGCTAGAAAATAAGCTCGCGGCTTCCTTGAAGCCACGACTAGAGCATGGCGACCTTCTCGGCGTTGTAATACCTACTTTCCACATCGATAAAGCTTTGCTTGATATAGTACACGAGCTTACGAAGCCCCTCCTCCTCTAATCAACACTGCTTTGCAACCGACTTGTCTCCGAGATAGATATACAAACAAAGTTTCTCCGGTGGTCGGGCTACTTAGCGAGGGTGGAGTAGCGAGGTAATCCTTTAGGCTGTTGGAACGACGAATGACATTCGGTCGTCCATTCAAAACTTTTCGTCCCCCTCGATGCTTTGAAGAAGGGGAGAGACCTTCTGCGACTTTGATATGAAGCGACGAAGGCTGCTACCCTTCCATTAAGTCATTTGCATCTCTTTGATAGTGGTGGGAGCCTTCGTATCGACTAAAGCCTTTATCTTCTCTGGATTAGCTTCTATGCCCCTTTGAGATACCATGAATCCCGAGAACTTGCCAGTGCCACTCAAACACACATTTCTTGGGGTTGAGCTTCATGTCGTTTGCTCGTAAATTGGCGAATGTCTCCTTTAGGTCGACCACGTGACTCCGGCCTTAGTTTTAATGACCATGTCGTCAACGTAGGCCTCCATATTTCGACCAATACGTGAGGCAAAGACTTTGTTCACCATCCTACGATAGGTCGCTCTGCATTCTTCAATCAAAGGCATCATATTGTAGCAGTAGATGCCTCAGAATTTGCTGAAATGCCGTTTTCACTATGTCGTCCTCGTGCATCTTTATCTGGTGGTATCCAGAGTAAGCATCCGGGAAGCGAGTGTAGAGTGACCGGCAATGGAATCAACAAGCTTGTCAATTCTAGGAAGAGGATAGCTATCCTTTGGGCAAGCTAGATTGAGAGTAGTGAAGTCGACACACATCGCCGCTTGCCATTCGATTTCTTCACCATGACCACGTTGGCCAACCACGTTGTATGAGTGGCCTCTTTGATTATTCTGCACTCAAAAGTTTTTGTACCTCTGCTTTGATAGCCTCTTCCTTGTCGCGAGCAAAACTTCTCAACTTTTGGGGTCTTGGCTTTATGGTCGGGTTGACTTCCGGTCTGTGAACGGCGACCTCCTCCTTGATTCCCCTCATGTCTTCTACCACTCCATGCAAAGACATCATTACTTTCTTTGAGTAGTTCGATGATTTACGCTCGCTCCTCAGCGATAAATTTGCTTCCCAATCTGAATTTTTTGATCGGGGTAAGAAAGGTTGGTGATTCTTGACTCTAGCTCATCCACGGCTTCTAGCTCTGGTCCATCTACGAATTGTAGAGTCTCATTATGATCTCACGACCTTTTGTCTTTCCTCGGCTCCCAAGTGTGGAGCCTCCTCGGTATCATATCATCGAAGCTTATGCTGACCTTGTTGGTAGTGGCCCCAGAGTTATTGTCTATACGGAGGCATAGGTCCCTATGACGACTTGATCGACCATAACTACATACGAATCGACCTCGGCGGTGTTAGAGTGACGTGTCGACTCAAGTATGACCTCGTCATTTGAGCGATAGGTCGACTCTACCACGTCGGTGATTGTTGACGATCGGGTAGTTTTGGTGGCGGCGAGACGGCTTCAAGTAACCATCGGCGGTCTCGATCTCTAGCTCCCTTTTCTTTCTTTCTCTTAGAACATGATCCGAGATAAGCACGAGCTGTGCCTTATGCCTTGACCTACTCCGGCGGGTGTGGGGAACTTTACTGTTGGTGAGGAATTGATGCTACCATTCCAGAGCGACTGTCCGGGAATTCCAAGTATGGCGGCATAGTCGCTATTTACATCAATTACGATAAATTGTACCTTTGAAACAACCTGAGGGAGTCGGCCTAGGTCGACGTCGAGTGCTATCGGCCTTTAGCATCGGCTCGATGGTTGGTGAAGCCTTCAACTGCCATCATATCTCTCCATTGTTCATCGTTAAGACCCGTCTCCTTGAAAGTTTTGTAAAACAAAATATCCTTGCGAGGCCCAGTGTCGACTAAGAGTACGCTCGTCGTACATCCATCCAATGAGACTGGGATGACGAGAACTTGCTCCACTAGCCGCCATATTTGTTGCCAATTCGTGGGGGTAGAAGGCGTCGCCTCATCTCTTATTTCTCTCCTTGGAGGCACATGTGGGGCCTTATTAAGTTTGGAATATCTTGTGCTTGATGGCCGTGTTGCTTGCTTGTTCGGTGATGACCCCCGGAGTTCGATCTAGAGTGCCTAGGTCCTTGTTGCCCACTGCTTGGCTGCTCACCTCCCCGGCTTGAGGTCTCTTCACATAAGCTTCGAGTCTCCACTGGTCGACCATTCTCTGGATGATACGCTTTAATCCCAAGCAATCCTACAGTGAGATGACCGGTATCTTTGTGGTAGTCGCGTACTTCTAACATTTGTCCCCTTTAAACTTGTTGCTGGATTCATTGGGGTGGAGGAGCCGGTTCGACGGCATTCAAAATCTCGGTTCGACTCGCTAGTGAGGAGTGAAAGCTTCGGGCACCTTCTGTCGCCCTAGTTACATTCTTTCCATTTTTATTGTTCCCCCATTCTTGTTGGAGTCCTTTTTATCATCGGTGACTTCAACCTTGGGGCTCTTTCCCTTCTTCTTTTCTTTTCTTTCCTCGGCCGGGCGACATTATACACCTTTTCAAACAACTCTGTCGAGGTTGTGACCGTTCGGGCTGTGAGTTCGTAGTCCATGTCTTACGAGGAAATACCACTTACGGAAGCAATTGATTACCTCCTGTACGTGAGGTCTTCCTCTATCTTATCAACCATCTCTTTGAACTTGGTGAAATAGCTCATCGAGCTTTCATTCTTACCACTGCACCAAGTTATTCGGATCGGTGACGGTTATCTTTCGAGCTCCTGCGGTCGAGAAGCGGTCTAAGAATTTTGTTACGAAGCATGCCCAGTGGTGATACTACGCGGCCAAACCATTGAACCAAGTTAAAATTTGCCCGGTAAGTGTGCTTAGGAGAGCTTTGCACATGTTGTCATCCTCATTGGCGACAAAACACATAGTGGCTTCCGGATGTGATATGTGGCTCCTGGCATTTGTCGACCCAGTACTTCTCGAAGAGGCAACGAAAGTAGGAGGAGGTCGACTATCTCTGATTTCTTTGGAAAAGGTCGAAGAGCAAAGTCAATTCGTTCGACCTTTCTAGTATCTTTTTCTTCTCCTCTTCCCATTGTTCGAATTTCTTCTTCATCAATAGCCATTCTACTAGCATCGGGTCTTTCATCTCTGGAGGAGCGGCATTGGACCTCGGCCCTCACTTGCAGGGGAGTCACTGCCTACTCCTTCGGTCCACTGTGAGAATTGGTCCTTCGATCTTATTGGAGACCTATATGCATTACTTCTTTGAGGCGACTGCGCCTCTCGGCGGCGAACGGCGACTGCTGTGATCTCCATGTGGCGACTGCGCCTTTCCCCTCTCACGGGCGACCTATGCCCATTTCCTGTCTCTTTGAGACCACGATCTCTGTGTTACATTTGAGGAAACATATGCATTTCTATTGGTACATTAGCGAGTCCTCAAATCGAGATTGAGCCTCACCTTTCTACATTTACAGTGAGGCTAGCTCTTAAATCATTACTCGGCACATGAACTATAGTAGGAGCTCGACGTACCATTACTGTCCTCGCCGTTACATCCCTACACCTTCGTTTGGCCTAGCACTCTGGCTTTGTTGCCCATTAGAAACTGGCGGGTGCCGCTCTCTCGGGCGTATGTCGGCACATTACGCCTCCTCCATGGCTATTAAGTCGGCGAGAATGCAGGCTCGCTCCGGCATCATTTCTTTCTTGCTCATGGGATTAGTGGAGGGACACCTGCCTGCTTCCCACATGCTTTGCCCGGTTGTACGTTTTGGGTGAGGTGGAGCTCCTTGTCCTTCCATAGGACGCTTTTCTCTCCTTGCATCGCGATCCCACCGCCATCGGCCACGCTGTTAGGCGTGTCGCCCTAACATGATGTCGTTGAGGAGGGGGAGGAGGAGGCAAATCTGCATTTCCAACGTTTGTATTGTTGTTGTTGTTAACTTCGTCATGCCCTAGTGAAGCCTCGGATACGTGTCCTTAAAGTCACCATCGTTGTAGGTTATGAAAAGTTTCGAGGTCAAGTTAAAAGCACTTTCCGGCAATGGAACCAAGCGTCTTTGCGGGAAATGTGCTTATCAATCTTCCTCCACGTGGCGGGAGTGATCACTGGCTTCTTGACACAGCAGAACCACGACTAGCCGGATGTGTCTCGGCGAAGACGCTCGGGCGTGAGTAAGATTACGGTTGTATAAAGCTCAAAATGTATTGAATAATGAACTCGAGAATACAAAATGGCGGTTACCTTTCACCGTTTGGTAGTGATGAAGTATTTATAGGCAAGAGTGATGTATTTTTGGGGAGGCGACATGTCCTCAGAGATTATAGCGGCGGTTACTTGGTCGTGGGCACGTGTCTATAACGGTCCACGATTTGTAGGGATGTAGTTGTGAGCATTGATTAACCAAATAAGCCGGCAAGTGTCGGGTCGTCACTTGCGAGTTAGGTCGAGTCGCCGCTCGTGGAATGGTCGACATTGTCGGGTAGAGCATGGTTCGTACCCGAATTGTAGCATGGATCATGAGGTCGGACTAAGTTAGGTCGGGACTGTAAGTCGGACCGTGGGCTTAGTCGGCGATGTGTGAGATGGGCCGTGGGCCTTGTTACGGTTGGATCGGTCTCATTGAGAATGTGGGTGCCAATGTTATACGTGATTGGGCTTTACTCGTTTGGCCCAACTCGACACTTTTGGTATGTTCGGTGGCTGACTTTCGAGTTGACTTCGTCGACTTGGAAGTTAAGAAGATTTCTTTGCCAAAAATTGCTTTACTCGAAGGTCGATACTAGTCTTTGAAGTAGGTCGACTATGATGACGTGGCAACATCACGATCGTTGGTGATGAACGGTTGGAGATGAAGGAGCGCCGGTTTTAGTAATGATTACGGTTCGACGTTTGGAACTCCTTCTCGAAAACCGCCTCAATCTTTAATTTTGGAAAATTAATTTTGATTTTCTTTTCCCCTTCCAAATTTAGGAAAATATAAATAGAGAAATTCCTCTTCGTTTAGAACTTTTCTTGCTCTAGAACTTCTTCTTCTCAGGCGATAATCAAGGGATTTCGGCAAGATTTAAATTCGGCTCTCGGCTTCGACAACGAACTTCCTTTCTTGAATCAATTGAGGTATTTCCCTTGTATTTTTGTTTTAGGGCTTTAATTTACGCTTTGTGTTCAATTCCGCCATGGCTAGGACCTTTAGTAGTGAACCGGGAGCTTGGTATGGCTGCTTGTACGTTAGCAGTAGGGCATGCAAGAATGTGAACGGTGAGTGGAGAGTGATGTCCTTAGATGAGTGCGCCTCCATTTTGACTAGTTGGGGGTTGAATTACCTTTGAGATAGGAGCTGCCCGTTGTAGGAGAAATTGAGAATGTGGTGATTGACGACTCAAGCTGTTGTCGCTTTTCATTTATTCCATGAGCGCTTGACCATATTACCTTGTTTTATGTTAGGGACGTCCAAAAGCCCTCCTTCCTTAGAAATAGAATACGTTTTCCGGGGAGTTTAGGTCGCCCTTAGGTAGGTCGGCGAATGTGATCATAGGGCGACTCCCTGTTTCTCCTTCTTCTTGTACGAGATATGACAACTCAAGAAGGAAATCTTTGCTTCGACCTCTTAGGCCCCGAATTGTGAATGCGTTTGGCTCCTGTTGTACCAGGGAAGAATGAGAGAGGATATATACCCGAGTAGGCCTCTTCGAGGGAAGAAGAATATGGAGTCCCGATACAATATGATTTATGATTTACGTGGAGTAAGTAGAGCGGATTATAGGATAACCATCCTTAGTAAGGCGGACTTTATGGCCAAGTTCCGTACCGGCTTCACTGCGATACCACTAGGGTGGCCTTCTTTTATGGACGGTTTGAGGCGGGGTTGAGGTTGCCCTTAGATCCCTTCATCAACGAGTTTACGGAGTGCGTGGATGCTCTTCCTCTTGACTTAGGGCCAACACTTGTAGAGTACTAGTGTGCTTTGCCATGGTATGCGGGTTTCTAGGCCATGAACCTTGCATGAGAGTCTTCAAAGAATTTTCGCTCCCAAGCTCGACAAGGCAAATTGGGGGATTAGTACTCCTTCAGGCCCAATTCTCCAAAATTGTTTGCCAACCTTCCCAACAAACATAGCATTTGGAATTCCTATGTGGTATTTGTAGAGAGTAAGTGGGATGGGAGTTCCCCTTGCCGGGTAGTGAGTCGACACTATTGACGAGGAAAACTGCGGGAGCCTCCATGGCACCGAGACCTTGTATAGGAAGTTGTGTGCGTTGGTCGCGAAAAGACCCGTTAGTTGGGAGGTGTTAGGGACAACCAAGTATAACTACATCCAAGTTTGGGATGATGCACAGGAATGGAGTGGTGGAACCCCTTGTTCTGTATTGAGAGGCCGGGTATATCAGGATTTGGGTTACTCATTCCTTGGGTAGGTTGAAGGAGAAGCTGTCAATTTTGTCGGAAGAATGAAAATTCTTTGCAAAGACCGCGGAGAGCATGTTGGTGGTAAGGATTTACTTGACTGCATTCATTAGCTCGTCCATTGTTAACTCGCATGAGTAACTTATCATTGGCACATAGCGTTATTTTTAGTGCATATACAACCCTTAGATCGTCCGTTGTAATGCTCGTATGTAGAACTTAGTTAGCTCGTACATAGAACTATTTTGAGTTGCAACTCTTTATCAAATTACTGCTCGTATGTAGAGTTATTCAATTCGTACATAGAAGCTGCTTTGAATTGTATCAATTACCTCGTCAATGATTTACTCGTAGAATTTGTTTTGAATCGTCGAGCTAACACTTGATTCTTTTGATGTCGTGTAGTTTTAACTCCCGAACAAGAAGCAAATATGGTGCGTATTGTTGGGGTTTCGACAAGAGGAAAGCGAGAGGGCTCGTAGAGTGCCAATGCTAAGGCGAGCGAGAGAGAGAAAGGCTGTTGCTAGGAACAATTTGCTTAGAAGGATGTTCTTGGAATGATCCCGATGGAAGAGGTCGGTTTGGAAGACCCTTTGCAAGCGGCACCCAATCCAATGATGCCCGATGAAGGAGGTGATGATTCCCGTAGGTCGGTAAGGGCAAGTCGAGCTCAGGCCAAATCAAGACACCAATATGGAGACCTCTGGAGGTGGGATGGTGGGGGCTAGCCCTTTGCTTGGTCGTCAACGTTGATGAAGATGATATGGAGGAAGAGGACGATCGTCACATAAGCTCGAAGAAGAGGTCCGATCCGAGAAGGGCAAGTCTGTGTCCTCGAGCCAATTGCCTCCACCGGCCTTCCTTCCTCCCGGTAAGGAGTCTACGGATGAAAAGATGAAGAGGCTGAGTGATGTTCCTCCCTTTGGAAGGGTTTAACGGCTTGAGCCGTCGCTATCCCGACATGAGCACAGGCCAAGTGATTGTTAGGAGGGCAATAGATGTCGATCTCCTAGCCCATTTCTTGATAAGGGGATCACCCCAGGAATTTTACGCTCGCTGCTGGAATGGCTCATAGTGAGGTAACTTGTCATTTTCTCTTTCATTGTAGTTGCTTATCCCTTTACTCGATCCACTCAAATCACGAGCTAACACTTCTTGTTTCTTTGAAATGCGAGAATCTTACGATGGTCGGCGGGTGAAGAGCTCTTGGAGAGCTTCTATTGAGAGAGAGAGACAAGCCCTTCAAGATTACTCCAAAAGGCTAAAGAGCTTGCGGATTTGAAGGAGAAGTACAACGACACGGACAATACATATGAAGCCAATGAGATGGTGAAGATAAAGGCCACCATCCAGGCCTCGAAGCTTCGAGTCCAAACTTAAGGAAGTGACTTCGAGAGAGGGATCTTTGAGCGCCTTGCTCATGAGAGGACTAAGGTTGAGCTTGCCACCGTCACCAAACTTCTTGCTGATAAAGATTCTTTCTTGAAGGAGCTTAACGAGGCGCATAACTCGGCTCGAGCTAAGTGGAAGGAGGCTCACGAAGAAGGTGGCCACGATGCGTGGAGAAGTTGAGGAGGGAGATGAGTTTTATGATGCCATAGTGGCCAGGGCACAAGACTTTCTCGAGGTTGGGAAGAGGCACATGGCCCGTCGAGCACTGGTGGATCCTTCAGCTACAGTTACCATCGAGCAATTAGCTCGTTGGTTTTCTGAGTCCCAGTACGACATGGCAGCTCGCCAAGGTCATTCGCTTGTTCCCTATCTTGAGAACGACTTGGCCTTTATTGCCCAGGAAGATGAAGAAGATCATTGTGAGAAGTGGGAGGCTCCCCCTGTCCTTGACAGAAATTTTGATGTGGTCTTGGCGGAGCTTGATGATGCTGATGCTATGGAGACAGTAGATGAACAAATTTATTCGGAGTCGGGTAAACCTTTAGACCCTCAGCAACAAGGAGAGGAAGAGGGTCGAGCTGCTACTGACGACCAAGCTGATGTTGGCCAGGACTCCTGAATTATTTAGTTGGATTTGTAATGAACAAGTTCCAAACAATATTTTTGTTTTTTGCTTTAACATTGTTCGAATGCCTTGGCCCAGTTTTTTGGGAGGCAAAATATTTTTGTAAGTTAACTTTGTCCAAGTCTTAGCCCGTTTTGGGAGACTTCTCTATCATAGGCGACATTTGTTTTGGAATGTTGTATGTTTTTCATTCCATATTGTATGTCGAGCTAGATGTAGATAATATAAATGAGTCAATTTGAGCCTAGAGGCGACTTGATCTTGTTGGTTTAGTCGACCTCGAGACTTGATTAACTTTTTGTGAACGAGATTGATCATAAGTCGAACTGTTCATATCATTTGAGGCTGATTAAGAATCGAGTCGGTCGGAACGAAGTCGACTAAGAGTCGGACTTGTTAAGTGAACGAAGCTGATTTAGAATCGAGCTTGTTAGAACGAAGCTGACTAAGAGTCGAGCCTATTAGGGTGAAGGCGACTAAGAGTCGAGCTAAGATGAGCTGACTAAGAGTCGAGCTCATTAGAACAAAGTCGACCAAGAGTCGGACTTGTTAAGTAATCAAAGGCGATTAAGAATCGAGCTTTGTTGGAGCAGGCGACTAAGAGTCGAGCTTGTTGATATTAATGTAACACTATGTTTGATCGAATAAAGCTGCTCTTTTCATTGAAGTGGGAATCATGCTTTACATCAATTCGAAACTAGCTTTAACATAAACTTGAACTTTGAAATTGAAACTAGAAGTAGTATTTGATGAGGTGAGTAGCATGCCAAGGATGTTTCAACTCGTCACCTCCGGGATGATCTATCATGTAGGTTCCTTCTTTGACGACTCGAGTGACCACATAGGGACCTTCCCGAGTTAGGAGATAGCTTGTTCTGCTTGGGTCCTTCTACCCGTTGCCTCAATCTTTCTCAATACATAATCTCCAACTTGGAAAGACCTTGCCTTGACCTTCTTGTCGTGATAACTTTTAGTCATTTGCTTGTAATTGACCATTCGGAGGTAGTGTCTCTCGCTTTTCGTCGATCGGATCCAAGTCGATCAACCTTTGTTGGTGTCATTCTGCTCTTGATCAAAGAAGGTCACTCTAGCCGTAGGGAATCGAGCTCGGCGGGCGCCGTGGCCTCGACCCGTATGTGAGAGCAAAAGGGGTTTCCCAGTAGGCCCCAGTGGTTGTACGAGCGCCCCGAAGAGCGAGGGAGTTCGTCCAACCAATTGTTTCGTCGACCTACGAGCCCAGTCTTGAGTGAAGATAGAACAAGTTTATTATTTGCTTCGGCTTGCCCATTTCCTTGAGGGTAGGCGACGAGAAGATTGCGAATGCACGATTCCGCTCTGTTCATCTGCTTGAAAGCTGCGGAGAATTGCGGTCCGTTGTACACGACACTATGGCTCGAGGAAAACCAAATCGACACCAAATAAAATCATGAATGAAATTGATAGCATTTTCCTCGTGATACGAGCTAATGGTTTAGCCTCAGCCCATTTAGTGAAGTAATCTATAGCAACGATCACATACTTGCAATTTCCTCGGGCGGGAGGGAAGGGTCCAATCAAGTCGACACCCCACATGTCGAATGGCCGAGTGCGATCCCGGAGTGCACGCTCGGTTGTAGGCATATGAGGTAAGTTGGCAAACCTTTGGCATTGATCGCATTGTTGAACAAAATTATGAGTATCGGCTCTCATGTGTGACGGTAGTACCCCAAAGTGATTAATTTGCCGGTAGAGTCACGGCCCCGGTGTCCACCGCAAATTCCACTATGCACTTCGTGTATTAGTAGGGCGACCTCTTGAGGATGGATACACTTTAGCAATGGTCGAGTGTAGGATCTTACGAATAGCTCGCCTCCCCGAATCACATACCTCGAAGCTTTCTTTTTGATAGCTCGAGCCTTCTTCTCGTCATCGCGGCTCGCCACTTTCTAAGTATGCCTTCATTTCCTCGATCCAACACTTCTCCCGAGTCCAATTTCTTGAGGGTCATCTATGCATTGAATTTTTACTCTTTCCATGGGAAATTCCCGGATTTTCGAGGAGGGAGATGGGCTCATCATGTGGCTCGTGCGAAGTAGCTAATTTCGAAAGGAGATCGGCCGGCTCGTTATCTTCTCTTCCAATCCTTTGAATTTCCCGAATTCTAAGTCCTTTATTAGCTCCTTCACCAGGTCGCGGTATTTGATGAGAGTAGAACTAAGCACTTCGTACTCGCCTCGACTGGTTGACTATCAATTGTGAGTCACGGTAAGCCATGATCTTAGTTGCTCCGAAGCACTTGGCGTGCTCAATAGGCGCAATCAAGGCCTCGTATTCGGCTGGTTATTGGAAGCATCAAACTTGAACCTTAGTGATTCCTCATAAACGGTCCCGGTTTACGGCTCAATCAACACTATTCCGGCTCCTGCACTATTCTTGGTCGGCGACCCGTCTGAATAGACCTTCCAACAATCTTCGGGTAGGCTAATGACGACTGGGACTACGGTTCTTTCCCCTTAGCTTTTTCTTTAGGAACTCGTTGCTCGTTGTCTTCCTTGGTGAACGTAAGCTCGACCAAGAAGTCGGCTAGAGCTTGAGCCTTTAACGCCTTTCTAGGTCGATAGTCAATGTCAAATTCGGTGAGGGCAATTGACCCGATTGAGCGATCGACACGAACTCTCAGGCTTGTGCAATATCTTCCTCAAAGGTGCATTAGTAAGAACCACGATTGGATGAGCTAGAAAATAAGCTCGCAACTTCCTAGAAGCCACGACTAGAGCATAAGCGACCTTCTCAGCGTTGTAATACCTACTTTCCACATCTGATAAAGCTTTGCTGATATAGTACATGAGCTTACGGAGCCCTCCTCCTCTCTGATCAGCACTGCTGCAACTGACTTGTCTCCCGCAGATAGGTATACAAACAAAGTTTCTCCAGTGGTCGGGCTACTTAGCAGGGGTGGAGTAGCGAGGTAATCCTTTAGCTGTTGGAACGACGAATGACATTCGGTCGTCCATTCAAAACTTTTCGTCCCCCTCAATGCTTTGAAGAAGGGGATAGACCTTTCTGCTTGACTTTGATATGAAGCGACCAAGAGCCGCTACCGCTTCCATTAAGTCGCCGCATCTCTTTGATAGTGGTGGGAGCCTTCATGTCGACTAAAGCCTTTATCTTCTCTCGGATTAGATTCTATGCCCCTTTGAGATACCATGAATCCCAAGAACTTGCCACCGCCACTCCAAACACACATTTACGGGGTTGAGCTTCATGTCGTTTGCTCGTAAATTGGCGAATGTCTCCTTTAGGTCGACCACGTGACTCCGGCCTTAGTTTTAATGACCATGTCGTCAACGTAGGCCTCCATATTTCGACCAATCGTGAGGCAAAGACTTTGTTCACCATCCTACGATAGGTCGCTCCCGCATTCTTCAATCCAAAAGGCATCATATTGTAGCAAGAGATGCCTCCAAATGCTCGAAATGCCGTTTTCACTATGTCATCCTCGTGCATCTTTATACGGTGATATCCCGAGTAAGCATCCAGGAAACCGAGTGTAGAGTGACCAAAGCAATGGAATCAACAAGCTTGTCAATTCTAGGAAGAGGATAGCTATCCTTTGGGGCAAGCTAGATTGAGAGTAGTGAAGTCGACACACATCCGCCACTTGCCATTCGATTTCTTCACCATGACCACGTTGGCCAACCACGTTGTATGAGTGGCCTCTTTGATTATTCCCGCACTCAAAAGTTTTTGTACCTCTGCTTTGATAGCCTCTTCCTTGTCGCGAGCAAAACTTCTCAACTTTTGGGGTCTTGGCTTTATGGTCGGGTTGACTTCCAGTCTGTGAACAGCGACCTCCTCCTTGATTCCCCTCATGTCTTCTACCCTCCATGCAAAGACATCATTACTTTCTTTGAGTAGTTCGATGATTTACTGCTCGCTCCTCAACCGATGTTGCTTCCCAATCCGAATTTTTTGATCGGGGTAAGAAAGGTTGGTGATTACCGACTCTAGCTCATCCATGACTTCTAGCTGCGGTCCATCTCTGAATTGTAGAGTCTCCACTATGATCTCACGACCTTTTGTCTTTCCTCGGCTCCCAAGTGTGGAGCCTCCTCGGCTTATCATATCATCAAGCTTGTCTCGCAACCTTGTTGGTAGTGGCCCCAGAGTTATTGTCTATCTGGAGGCATAGGTCCTATGACGACTTGATCGACCATAACTACATACGAATCGACCTCGGCGGTGTTAGAGTGACGTGTCGACTCAAGTATGACCTCGTCATTTGAGCGATAGGTCGACTCTACCACGTCGGTGATTGTTGACGGGGGTAGTTTTGGTGATCGATCGAGACAGCTTCAAGTAACCATCGCCAGTCTCAATCTCTAGCTCCCTTTTCTTTCTTTCTCTTAGAACATGATCCGGATAAGCACGAGCCGTGCCTTGTACGCAACCTACTCCAAGGTGTGGGGAACTTTACTGTTGGTGAGGAATTGATGCTACCATTCCAAGAGCGACGTCTGGAATTCCAAGGATTGCGGCATAGTCACTATTTACATCAATTACGATAAATTGTACCTTTGAAACAACGCTGAGGTGGTGCTGGCCTAGGTCAACGTCGAGTGCTATCTGGCCTGTAGCATCAACTCGATGGTTGGTGAAGCCTTCCAACCTGCCATCATATCTCTCCATACGTTCATCGTTAAGACCCGTCTCCGAAAGTTTTGTAAAACAAAATATCCTTGCGAGGCCCCGTGTCGACTAAGAGTCCGCTCGTCGTACATCCATCAATGAGACCTGGGATGACGAGAACTTGCTCCCTAGCCGCCATATTTGTTGCCAATTCGTGGGGTAGAAGGCGATTGCCTCATCTCTTATTTCTCTCCTTGGAGGCACATGTGGGCCTTATTAAGCTGGAATATCTTGTGCTTGATGGCCGTGTTGCTTGCTTGTTCGTGATGACCCCGGGGTTCCGCCTAGCCGCCTAGGTCCTTGTTGCCCACCCGCCGGCCGCTCACCTCCCGGCTTCGAGGTCTCTTCACATAAGCTTCGAGTCTCCCACGGTCGACCATTCTCTGGATGATACGCTTTAATCCCAAGCAATCCTCTCGTGAGATGACCGATATCTTTGTGGTAGTCGCAGCATTGCTTTGTTGTCCCGCCTAAACTTGTTGCACGGATTCATTGGGACTGGAGGAGCCGGTTCGACGGCATTCAAAATCTCGGTTCGACTCACCGTGAGGGAGTGAAAGCTTCGGCACCTTCTCTCGTCGCCCTAGTTCTCGTTCTTTCCATTTTTATTGTTCCCCATTCTTGTTGGAGTCCTTTTTATCATCGGTGACTTCAACCTTGGGGCTCTTTCCCTTCTTCTTTTCTTTTCTTTCCTCGGCCCGGGCGACATTATACACCTTTTCAAACAACTCCCGTCGAGTTGTGACCGTTCGGATTGTGAGTTCGTAGTCCATGTCTTCGAGGAAATACCACTTACGAAGCAATTGATTACCTCCTCGTATGTGAGGTCTTCCTCTATCTTATCAACCATCTCTTTGAACTTGGTGAAATAGCTCATCGAGCTTTCATTCTTACCCCTGCACCAAGTTATTCAGATCAGTGACGGTTATCTTCCGAGCTCCTGCAGTCGAGAAGCGGTCTAAGAATTTTGTTCAAGCATGCCCAAGTGGTGATACTACCGGCGGCCAAACCATTGAACCAAGTTAAGGCCGCAGTAAGTGTGCTTAGGAGAGCTTTGCACGTGTTGTCATCCTCATTGGCGACAAAACACATAGTGGCTTCCGGATGTGATATGTGGCTCCTGGCATTTGTCGACCCAGTACTTCTCCGAAGAGGCAACACGAAAGTAGGAGGAGGTCGACTATCTCTGATTTCTTTGGAAAAAGGTCGAAGAGCAAAGTCAATTCGTTCAACCTTTCCCGTATCTTTTTTCTTCTCCTCTTCCCATTGTTCGAATTTCTTCTTCATCAATAGCCATTCTCTAGCATCGGGTCTTTCATCTCCTGGAGGGAGCGGCATTGGACCTCCGGCCCTCACTTACGGGGAGTCACCCGCCTACTCCTTCGGTCCCTGTGAGAATTGGTCCTTTCGATCTTATTGGAGACCTATGTACATTACTTCTTTGAGGCGACTGCGCCTCTCGGTGAGACGGCGACTGCGCTGTGATCTCCATGTGGCGACACCGCACCTTTCCTCTCACAGGCGACCTATGCCCATTTGTCTCTTTGAGACCCCGATCTCTGTGTTGGGCTGGGAAACATGTCCTGCTTTCTATTGGCCGTTAACCGAGTCCTCAAATCAGATTGAGCCTCCCGCTCTCTCGTTGCTGAGGCTAGCTCTTAAATCATTACTCAGACATGAACTATAGTAGGAGCTCGACGTACCATTACGTCCTCGCCGTTACGTCCTACACCTTCGTTTGGCCTAGCACTCCCGGCACGTTGCCCATTAGAAACCCGAGCGGGTGCCACTCTCTCGAGCGTATGTCGGCACTGTTACGCTCCTCCACGGCTATTAAGTCGGCCCGAATGCAGGCTCGCTCCGGCATCATTTCTTTCTTGCTCATGGGATTAGTGGAGGGACACGCCTGCTTCCCACATTAGCCTCGCCCCAGTACGTTTTGGGTGAGGTGGAGCTCCTGTCCTTCCATAGGACGCTTTTCTCTCCTTGCATCGGCAATCCTCGCCATCGGCCACGCCTGTTAGAGCGTGTCGCCCTAACATGATGTCGTTGAGGA
Organism: Adenophora triphylla var. japonica; assembly: GCA_022495995.1. Lineage (NCBI taxonomy): Eukaryota > Viridiplantae > Streptophyta > Magnoliopsida > Asterales > Campanulaceae > Adenophora > Adenophora triphylla. The sequence continues at coordinate 30,937 of JAFEMH010003301.1, read as the reverse complement.
GGGGGAGGAGGAGGCAAATCTGCATTTCCAACGTTTGTATTGTTGTTGTTGTTAACTTCGTCATGCCACTAGTGAAGCCTCGGATACGTGTCCTTACGAAGTCACCATCGTTGTAGGTTATGAAAAGTTTCGAGGTCAAGTTAAAAGCACTTTCCCGGGCAATGGAACCAAAGCGATGCCGCAGAAATGTGCTTATCAATCTTCCTCCACGTGGCGGCCCGATCACCCGGCTTCTTGACACAGCAGAACCCACGACTAGCGGATGTGTCTCGGCGAAGACACTCGGGCGTGAGTAAGATTACGGTTGTATAAAGCTCAAAATGTATTGAATAATGAACTCGAATACAAAATGGCAGTTACCCTTCACCGTTTGGTAGTGATGAAGTATTTATAGGCAAGAGTGATGTATTTTTGGGGGAGGCAACATGTCCTCCGAGATTATAGCGGCAGTTACTTGGTCGTGGGCACGTGTCTATAACGGTCCCTGATTTGTAGGGATGTAGTTGTGAGCATTGATTAACCAAATAAGCCGGCGAGTGTCGGGTCGTCGCTTCTTTGAGTTAGGTCGAGTCGCCGCTCGTGGAATGGTCGACATTGTCGGGTAGAGCATGGTTCGTACCCGAATTGTAGCATGGATCATGAGGTCGGACTAAGTTAGGTCGGGACCTGTAAGTCGGACCATGGGCTTAGTCGACTGATGTGTGAGATGGGCCGTGGGCCTTGTTCTGATTGGATCAGTCTCATTGAGAATGTGGGTGCCAATGTTATCTGTGATTGGGCTTTACTCGTTTGGCCCAACTCGACACTTTTGGTATGTTCATTGAATATTAAGAAAAAATAGATTTAGGTAAATTAAGTCCTGTCAAAAAACATTTTTAAATATACACGTGTCATATACTCCCTCCGTCCCACGTGAATGCAAACTTATTTCTATTTTGGTTCGTTCCACGTGAATGCAAACTTCCCAAAATGGCAAAGAATATTCACTATTCCACCCACTCATTCTCTCTCCTACTTCACTTTTACACTCACAACATTCTCTCTCCTCACTATTCCTCCCACTCATTCTCTCTCCTATTTAATTTTTCATACTCACACATTTAACTTTTTCTCTTTCTTACATCACTTTTCCTTAATTTACACACCCAAAAAGTTAGTCCGCATTCACGTGGGACGGAGGGAGTATACAACAATGTACTTTATCGGACTAATACTAAAACATCTTTATATTTATTCCTTGACGAGTTTGCAAATATTTACATAGTGAAAGTATGAATTGGCATCACATTTGTAATTACACTATCTCTTGTTTCCTCTTTTGGTACCAACATATCACATACTCTCCCTCCCTCCCTCCCTCCCTCCCTCTTACCCTAAATAGCCCTAAATAAGGCTCCATTTATTTTGGTGAAAATATTTATCAAAAAATAATTTTTGGAAAACTTTTTTTTGAAAAATGTAAATATTTTCCATAATATAACATTTGATGATCAGAGGTAAAGTAGGAGTTGCGCCCATTGAGGATAAAATGAGGGAAAATCGTCTAAGGTGGTTTGGACATGTGAGAAGGAGGCCAGGAGTGATGCACCGGTTAGGAGGCCTAACAGTGGAGAAATGATAAAATGGCGAGGGTAGGGAAGACCCAAACAAACTTGGATTAGAGTAATTGAAAAGGATATGAGTTTACTTGGAGTGGATGAAAGTATGGTGTTGAAGAGGCGGAGTGGAGGGCAAAAATTCATGTGAGGGTTGATTTTTTCTTGATTTATATTTATTATTATTTATTTTTATTTATTTTTTATTTATTTTTATTTTTTTGATTTTTTGATTTTTTTTGATTTTGATTTGTATGTTTATTTATTTATTTGTTTATTTATTTATTTGTTTATTTATTTATTTTTATTATTTATTTATTTATTTATTTATTTGTTTATTTATTTTTATTTTTTTTTCACGATGACATATGAGGATTCATGTTAGCCTACCCCAAATTATTTTGGGACTAAGGCTTTGCTGTTGTTGTTGTTGTATTGTTTGATAAATCTACGAAAAATATTTTACGTAAAAAATTTTAATATGAGTAATTTTTATTTTATTTTTTATCGGGGTGGTGTGGGGCTTTGGAGGCGGCAAGAGAGTTGATAAAAAATATGAGCAAAAAAAAAAATTGACGGGGGAAGGGAGTGGTGTTGGTTGGGTGGGTGGTGGGGGAGGGGGATTGTAGAGGCGATAGGAGAGTTGATAAAACAATTAATATGGGCAAAAAAATATTGATCGGGGAGGTGGGTGGGAGGGGTGGGGGTTGGAAGGACGGCAAGAAAGTTGATAAAAAAATTAATATGAGCAAAAAATAATTTTTGACGGGAGGTGAGGGTTGGAGGGGCGGCATGAGAGTTGATAAAAGAATTAATATCAGCATAAAAAAATTTGAAGGGTGGTGGGGGGAGGGAGGTGGGGGTGTAGTGGGGGTGGTGTTTGGGGGTGATGATGTTAATAGGCATTTATCGAAAAATGTTTTGAGGAGTAGAAATACGAAAAATATTTTTCTTAGGAAACAAGTCTAATTTCCAGTGAACGCAAAATCTTTTCCGTTAACTTTATTTTTCGATGGTTACCAAATACCGTAAAATGGGAAAAATATTTTTCGAAAAACATTTTCCCCCAAATAAACAAATAAACGGAGCCTAAATATCTAAATTTATACCATACATCCCTAAATAAATTTTTATTAAAAAAAATAACTGAAAATATATATTTATTTATAGAAAAAATGTCTTTAAATGATTTTTTTACCAAAACATTAAATTCGCTATTTATTTTATTATCGTAAAATTAAATATTTAAAAAGTGAGAGACTAATAATTATGTATCTTTACCATTAAAATATATTTTAAAAATTATATTTTCTATTAAAATAAAATTGGAATATGCATTTACTTATTAGGGATGAATAGTGATTTAGGGATGAAGGAACTAATATTCTTTGTGCTTTATGTTTTTAGCCTCCCCAAAAGAATAACAATGGTCCAAATTTACCAAATGTCAAGTATCTAAAAATCGTTAGGCGACCGACCGTTGGGGCGTCAAAGTCAGGTTTAGCGCCTATAGCACTTTGGGGGAGTTTAGTCGGGGCCAAGAATTAAATATAATTTTTAACATTCGAGTGAAATAGAGCTGAAAATGTACCAAGAACAAAAAATATGTAAATAATAATATGCAATTTTTAGTTGAAAATACTAAAATTAAAAGTTTTAGGCAGAACCTAGACGAATTTGAAGTTAATCGCGGTATTTTAATACAAATTTAATAGTGATTTTATTGTGATATCCGACATATAAACGTATTTAAAGATAATCGTGGTGTTTTGAGATTCTATAGTGTCTAAGCGAGACCTAAACGACTTTTGCAAACGATTTTTAGAAAACTGAGGAATATAAATATCATTGGAATATATTCCTTAGATAACACATTTAAGAGGACTATTGCTTTAATATGGACCTCTTTTCTTTGTTATCATCAAATCATATTGCTTTAATATGGACCTCTTTTTTGTTATCATCAAATCAATTTAAGATATAGAGAACCAATCAAAAGGCCTGCAGCAGCCAATTTGGTATTAGATACTCCTCCATTCATTGGCCAATAACAACACAACTAGGATTTGTCCCTGTACATTGATGTCTATTTCTTACAACTTTTATGATTTTTTTTCCCTCTCTAAACGCATTTAAAAAAAAAAAAATTAAAAAAAAATTATCTCTCCTATATTCTCACTCAACAAACCTAAAAATAAGCCATGAGAAAAAAATGTACTATATTTTATTAAATTAGAACTCATGATCCAGCGAGTTCACAACCCAGCTGCACCGTATGACGCGAGATGCACTAATAATAGCAGACTTGCGAGTTGTATGACAAACATTAAATGAATAATCATGAAATTCGTTAAACACCTTCTCTATCTCGATCATTTATCTTGTTTGTAGAGACATCTAAAACCAAGGTTGTAGACAACATTGGGATTTTTGCCCTAGTTACCAACACAATGACTAGGCTACCTTTGGCATCAATTAAAGATAAGGTATATTTTGTGGGGGTAATTAATCTACCTATATGTCCAAATCACATATTGTAGATTGGAATCTATATTATTCTTGGATTCTCTCCAATTGAGATTACAAGAGGGCGATTGTTCTGGCTATGCCTAAATAGTTAGTCTTTTTCGTGAACCTCACGATATTAATGAAAAAAAAAAAAAGGATCCCAATAAAATTTGTCTTTGGGGAAACAACACGTTAACGTTAAGGGCTCATTTGGTAGGTCGATAGGATTAGCCTGTATTAATAGTGAGGGGATTATTAATTAGGGGATTAATAATACCACCCTTTTTTTTTGGATTAATAAGAAGGGGATAAGAGGGGATAAGAGGGGATAAGATGTTACTATCCAGGTTGTTAGAAATAATACAGTGGTTGCATTTAATGTACCAAATACCAAACTTATTGGATTAATAATCCTATTCGGCCTAAGAAGGGCTACCAAACGGCCCCTAAGAATTTCATTTTTAAATCTATTATCAAAATAGTAGTCAATATATAATTCATCAAGTTAATGGAGTAATTTATATCCAATTGTTAAATAGCCAATTTATATTTTAAAACATAATTGAAATCCCAATACTTAGAATTATGAATACTTTGATAAAAAAGAAAGAGATTGAATGAAAGAATTGAATCTATAGAATAGAGATTTGATATTTGTTACATCTAATCCACGAATCTCGAAATTTAGCTACTTATAGTCATAACAAAGAAAACAAGGAACAAAATAAAGAACGAAAACCTGAAATTAAAGTAATTGAATCGTTGATCCTTAATTACAAATTTGAAAACTAAAATAAAGCATAAAAGACAACCCTAAAAAGTGGTGGAGCTTATCCATTTATACTAGGGTGAGAAGGTGCCCAAAAATTAAAAAATTATTGTCAAATCCTTCTCAAAAATGAAAAAACAATTGTTGCTGCGGAAGGTGGGGTGCGACCGCCCCATAGGAGGGGAGCGACCCCCCCCCCCTTAAGAATTTATGAATTTGAGTTTATGTCCTCGAGGTGCGGACTCACCTTTATTGGGTGGTGTGGCCGCCCCTTTGTGAAATGCCGACTTGTAAATCTTCTGTCAATTTTTCGGAGGTGATAACTTTTTATACGAACTCCGTTTCAGATATTTCACATAACATTGGAGAGCTCTTGAAGAGTATTGTCCAATTGTCTAAGTTGCACATGATCACATTCTTCTTATACTTCTCTTATTTTCCTTATTTCCTACTTTGCCGTTTCAATCTTGATTATTCATTTTTATACTTTTTAAGTCCATAATTAATACAAATTTCCCTCTATTCCTTATACTCAAAAACACCATTATATCACTTATACAACCCAAGGTTGATTATCAAATAAGTACAAAAGTATATCATTTAGATATGTAGAAACACATCCATCAATTAGTGTAGAGTCGGTTAACTATTTTATGTACAATATATTTTTTCGCACTATTGGCTAACACTAGTCTTAAATAATTTTATTGATCATTTTGATTTGAAATGGAGGGTTAATTAATAGAGTTACTCATGATCTGGACTTCTCTGCTTCTTAGTATTGTTATTTACTTTCAGTAATTGTTTTTGAAATTGTCACGGCCAGAATCACAAGTGATATCCAAGGTGATAACAGCACCAACGATAGCACTTGGGATAACACACACACACTTCGAAAATAAAATAATTTTGTAAAAGAGATTGCAGCGGAATAATAACACCAAAATTGTTTTTCTCAAGTTATATAAATATAACTTGAGGATGCCTCTTAGGCAAGACTTTATAATCACTATAAACAATGAATTTACAAAGTCGAAATGTTTCCTATGGCTATAACAATATGAGCTCTATGGAACAAGAGATAAAGAACGAAATTCTATCCTAGCCTTCACACAACTTGATACCAATGTAATCAAGTGCGAAATTACAAGGGAGGAAGGATGAAAAGAACCAAACAAAGAACTTTATCTCTAATGCTTCGAAGGTGTGTATGAAATGGCGTATCTTGGTGTGCATTGGCATATCTTCAAATGAAACCTTCCAAGCATATTTATAGTCTTCAATTTACTTGAAGGCTACTCAATAAACAGCCTTGGGGCTGTCTTGCACGTTGAAGGAGAGTAGGGAGAGTGGTTGAGTTTGTTTCTCACTTCTAGCACCCACTTCCTCAATTGTAGCAACCGTGTTGATTAATCATCAAGTCCAAGCTTTAACGTCTTGTACTCCCAAGCTTTATCTATGTTGTACTCTCTTTGAATCAGCAACAAACCCTTTGAATAAGTCTTCCCACGTTTTTAATGTTTGCTAACTCAAAGAAGGTCTTGGACGATTTATGCATAAAATGTTATTTATGCATAAATCTTTCTTTTCTAAATTTCCCATGTTTCTAGCTCTTTCTCCAATCATATTGCAACCTGAAATATGGACATACACCATAGACTATACATATTATATTAGCACATTAGTCCATTAATTAATAATTAAGAAATGTACAACTATGTAAATTCCAGCACAGAAAATCATCTACGATATCATCTGGAATCTGGGAAATCATCTACGATATCATCTGCAGTTTTCACTAACAATCTCCCCCTTAGTTGGATATTTCTTCTAAAACCTAATGTGATTCTCACCTGCAATATGTCAGTCCATAAACAGATACACGGAGCATAGAAACAAAGTATAACATCTCCATGAAAATTAACTCCCCCTTAATCAAGGAGCTAATCTAAACAATGACTTTATCAAAATAAACTAATTTATTTCAAACTTAAAAAGTTTTCGAAATAAACTAAAATCATAAACCATTGTAGCAAAATATCATCCAAGTAAACAAAACACCCTAACTATTAAAGTTTTAAACAAACCAAATAAAGTGTTAAGCAACCAACATAAACAAAAATCAAATTGTTTAGGAACCACATCACCAAATAAAAAGAAATTGTTTTAGGACACCACAAACCAAGTCCACCAACAAGATAGTGGCAACATCAACCTTCAGGTTTCAGTTTTCTTCTTCTTCAAACTCCTCTTCTTCTTCATCTTCCTCCTGATCTCCTTCCCTATCATCTCCACCATCACTTGGGCCAGTACTGGTGGTAGCACCTTGTAAGTACCCCAATCTGGATCACCCCCTTTCAAACACACGGGAAACACCGCAGACTCATCAACGCAGTCTCGGAGACCTCTGGCACTCAAAACCCTCTCAAAACCCTCTCAAAACCCTCTCAAACCCCCAACCAAACCAAGGGAGGAGCCTTTCTGGGATAAAAAGGGACAAAAGGACCTTTCGGGAATTTTCAGGAAATTGGGAAAGCAATATTGGTCCGTACGGACCTCTTTGCTGTCATAATTACTGAATCCCCTTAAAGTCCACAATATTCCCTCAAATCCCTAAGAAATGATTACCCAAATGCATGGTTGGTCCGTACGGACCTCTTTGCATGCAAGTTGGTCCGTACGGACCTTCTTGCACGGGGACATCATCATTCCGTAATATTCACCATCATTGATTCCCTCAAATCGAGGAAATCCAAAATTCTGGATAACCAAGGAGGTCCGTACGGACCTCTTTGCTCCGAAATTTTTACTATAAATAGAGGGCTCCCTCCTCATTTTCACACACCTCCCTCTTCTCTCTTCCTCCCTTAGCCTTCGGCTCCCTCTAAGTCCTCTCGAGGCACTCCCGCCCCTTTCGGATCCTTCCGAGGCCTTCCGAGCTCCTCGCGGTGCTCCGAAGCCTCCCCGAGCGCTCCCGAGACGCTCCCGCGCTGCCCCGAGGCACTCTCGAGGTACTCGAGGCCCCTCGTGGTACTCCGAGGCCTCGCTCGGTCTTTCCACGGTGTCCCGCTCTTTCCGAGTCAAACCGACGATCCCAAACCACGCCGAAACTCCGCCCGAGTGACTCCCGCCACCACAACGCACGCCGAACCTCTCGCCCGAGTGATCCCGACGATCCCCACGCACGCCGAACCTCTCGCCCGAACGCAGCCTCGCAACCTCAACTCACGCCGAAACTCGTCCGCAGACAACCGCATCTCCCGAAGCAATCCCGATCCGTACCGAACGCTACTCCGACCTCAAACACTATTCCCAAATGCGGAAGACAGACACGAACCAACATTGGTAAGGCTTCCTTCCATTACTATTTCAATACATTTCCATACATAGCATACAATGTAGACATCCGATACAAAGCATGCATTTTTAAAAGCACACACACACACACACAACATTTAAAGGATATTAGGTATCCGAAAGACTCGTTTTACGAGGCTACTCTGGTGAGCTCTAATATTCTAATATTCTCTTCCCGGGAGTCATCTCGACCTCCGAACTCAAAATCTCATCACACAAAAACAGCTTTAAAATTATCTTTAAACCGATGCCCTTTTTCAATGTTTTGGGCTTAATAAAAACGGCGTGGCGACTCTACAAAACAAAAAACGGCGAGACACACCGCTCCAACGCGAAAGATGCCGATGCCGGGCGCGAATGCGCCTCTCGGATCCGGGTAATTTGGTTGGCGACTCATTGGGAATTTTGTTTTAAAACTTTTAAACAAAACAAAAGATTTTTAAAACGATGATGAGGGTCAAACTTTCATTTTACCCCTTCCTTTAATCGTTGTGTGTGTGTGCACGTGCTTCGTTTTTATTTTACAAAAAAATAAAAATACAAAAAAATGCATCAATATACATCTCGTGCATACATTTAAAATTCTTCAAAAACTTCGTTTTACTCGTAAAAGAATTTTAGAGACCGCACACTACGCGCACCGCCGCCTGCTACACCGCACTCTACTCACACCGCCGCCTCGGTTACACCGCACACTACGCGCACCGCCGCCGGATACACCGCACACTACAACCCTCAACCCGGAGTGGTCTCGCTTGCAGTCCGTTAGGTCTTCCTAGGCCTCTTGGACGCGCACGGGATCATTCCAAACATCCCATCCTAGCCAAGCGTCAACCCCGCACGTTTGAGTCTTGAGTCACACTCGTCCGCACTCTGCTGGTTTTTACCTGGGCCCGTGTCATACACTGGATACATATACCATGCCGGCCATTTTTCTCGAGTCAAGGCTCTAACTCAAGATCCTTGCGCAAGCAAAGCGATGAAAGGTCATGCTAAAATCTTGACTCGATCTTGATTTCCGGCTACACCTGCACGATGTTCCGTCCCGATATACATCCATGCTCGCATGACACCATGTCATCACGCCTTTGATACGTCGCCCATGACGATATGACCCACCCAACGCCTAACGTCACAGATCCTGCGCAAGCAAGGTAAAGAGAGGTCATGCCGAACTCGACTCGATCTTGACTCAGCCGGCCGGCTCGGTTCACTATTCACATGGCTAACGCATCAAAACGAACATGACAGCTCGGTCCTTAGGTTCGATTTTTCTTTTAGGCCGGTGGAAACCGCTTGCACTATAGGACCCTCGCCTGGGCCGTCCACCCCGGGATGTCGAAATACTGTGTGCAAAACGAGGGGCTTATAGCCGCACGTATGGTCTCCATCGACTCCAGATCTAGCATAGTTGCGAAAAGAAGAGCAATCTTTTCCAACCTACCTAGGATTCTCGAGAAAACATGTTTTAAGTAAATTAAAACAACAAAAAAATCAAAAAAATAAAAGAAACGGAAACCGCATGCCACGTGAGCTTTCCCCTTTTATCCCGTTAGGCCATTCCCGTGTCTAAACCTTGCCCATCACCCTCCAGCCTAACAGAGAGTGGTCGAGAGTACCCGGAACCCGTCTCCCAAAGGTCAAAACAAAGAAGGTCCTACCCACCTCTCGTCACCAGACACCACACCCCCATGGCCAAGTCAAGGATAACAACGATGAGAACGGACCTTACCCCCAAGAAATTTCCCAACACCGGAAGAAGTTTGGTGTCCTCACGGCTATCGAGAAACGTCAAGGTGAGCAACAAGCTCGGATCGAAGGTGCCATGCACCACTTCGGAACCTTAGCCACCCAACTACCCGGGGCTTCCCAAGCCATGATCGCTCCTACAGCCTCTAACATCTCTCATTGTCTCCCGTAAGTCAACCCGTTACCCTCGTACGAGCCATGCGCATGACGTAAGGCCACAAGACCTTCCAGAGGAAAGCCTCGCCCATCCAGCCTCCCGAGGTCCTGCACTCACCGCCGAACAACGAACACATCCGGTGGGACGCTCGCGACAGAAGGCTTGTCCGGAAATGGAATTCCAGTGATGCAATGAACGAGGGCCGCCCTCGACGAAAGAAGAAGCTATCTTCTCAACAAAAACCGAAAAAGAGGTATGAATCTGTGATCCCACAGGAACCCTCGGAGAACCCTCAGAAAGTTTGACTACTATGTCATCTACTCCAAAGAAATCTCCCCCTCTAGTTCTCGCACAGGCCACGGCAATGTTTGCTCCATGATCACTGGGACGAAGCTTCGCACCGCCACCGAAGGCCCGAAGGTCCAGATAATCCAACCCCGTCTTGGGAAGATCTCAAAGCCACTATTGATGCTTCAAGAAAAGCCATGACAAAGTGAACGAATTGAAATGCGCAGCCGGCCTTACGCCAATCGTGCTCCTCCCACTACGTAAACGGAGAGACAAGCAAAACCATAAGTCCAGAGGTGAATGTTCTCGACACGTTCCGGCCAAATCCCAGCCGAATCCTCCACGGACAGACAAAAGGCCGCCCATACCCGAGCCACGAATTGAAAAGGGGCCCTACGCCAAAGAAGCCGAAACCTTGGACCCAAAGGTCAAGATCCCGTCTTGACACGCTCAAGCGCACTGTGCTAACATCTCACTCGGTCCTTACTCACTTCATCTTACCCGCACAAGCTCAAGTTGGAAGAAAGCCCGGCCTGCACTATGGTTCCCATCACAGCTGACACCCGATGAAGCGCTCGATGATTGGCAACGTCAATTACAAAGAATATCATCACCTTCACAGAGCTCGATCTTCCAAAATTTGGGGCCGACCACAACGAGCCTCTCTACATAACAGCTTCAACCGGACGAGCGCCGTCTCCCTCGGGTGTTGGTAGATGGGGATCATCCATGAACGTCCTTCCACCAAAATGATGGATTTGCTAGGGATCAAAGCAACCGATCTAAAACCCTCGACTCGTGCAATCAAGGCATACGACTCAACATCCCGCCCAGCCTTGGGAATAGCCACCTCAACCCGTGGTTTGGAAAACAAATGGTCCCGACAGATTTCCAAGTCATCGACATCCCAATCACATTCACCGCCATTTTGGGACGCCCTCGCTACACCCGCATCAATGGGGTGGCATCCACTCTTCATCGCTGCGTAAAGTTCGTCCAAGGAACGGATCTTACCATCATCTACGGTGATAGCATAGTCAACGAAAGGACCGAAACAAACGGCGTCCCTGTCTTAGCAATCAAACCCGACGATTATGGCATGATGCTAACAGGGTTCACCATCGAAAGCCCAAAGGCCCAAGTGTGCCACATAGACCTCGCCTTTGATTTGGGACAAGATCCCTCCCCGATGAAAATGATGAAGCACATGAACTACATCCCGGGGCTCGGCTTGGGAAAACGCCATCGTGGCACTCAACGTATCATCAATATCAAAGAATGTAATACCCCGCACGGCCCGGGATACTCTCCTACTCCCGAACACATTGCGGAGGACAAGCGAGCCGCACGAAAACGCTCCACGTATAACAAAAGAGGCTTGCACGCAATCTCCGATCTTCGTCCTTACAGCCTTCGACATGACCAAGTACTTCACAAGGAAGGCCGGCAACTTGGAAGAAGATCCGTAAAAGGGAACAGAGCCGATCGCCGCCAAACAAAGCCGGCCGACAACCATGGACAAGCTCCAGCAGTAACCTCGGCAAGATTCAGAGGCCTCAAGCCAAATCCCGTCCGAAGAGCATTCCTCGACACACCGCCCTCGCCGGATCCACAACCACCACTATTCACAATGAATTTTGGTTCGAAAACCCCTCTTTGGCGGAAGAATTCGAAAACTCTCTCGTCAACACTCCCGCCTTCAACAAGCGGGACGAGTCCGCATTCGAGCTAGTAATGCCCAAGACAAAAGCAAGAGACTCCGCAGACGATGCTCGGGACGAACCACCGCTCCACCTCGCTTCTTCAAAGAAGAAATCGAGATGCCTGATCTAATCGATTTTGTTTCGATAACTCGTGATAGCAATGATCGGGAACGGTGACATAAAGCCTTTCAAGCCCCATCTCCTATCAAGCTCATTGCCACTCAATAACCGGGCCACATTCTCCGACCTACCGCCAAAGAAAAAGGACATGATCGAACAACTTGGTCCGACCCTCGAGTCCTAGAGTCTAGTGTCAAAACTCATCCCGAGTCCATTAGCTTTGAATTTGAGTCTCTCGAGTCATCCGATGGCCTCACGCCGTAAGATTACGAACTCATTGCCAATAATGTATTCCCGTATGCTCTTAATGAATGCTTCGATCTTTCCGAGTATCCTCTCATTGCATCTTTAACAACCGATAAATTAACTAACACACAAACAAGCTAATAACGATTCACTTGATAAAGAAGCATACACATTAAACGAACAATACATTAAGCACATCTTTAAGCATGTTGTCAAACGAGAGAAAACCGGGCCCAAGCCGCGAGGAGGTTTTAACCAAAGTGAATTTGGGAACCGCCAAGAGCCAAAAGAGACGCAAATCGGAAGTTTCTTCACCTAAGACAGAGCAAGACGCATTGACCGCACCGCTCAAAGAGTTCGTGGATGTGTTCGCTTGGTCTTACCGAGACATGCCCGATTAGATCCTAACATTGTAGAAAGCACCTGATCCCTCAATCCCGAGGCTAAGCCCATCAAGCAAAAGCTACGCCGAATCAAGCCGTAATGGTCTTTACAAGTCAAAGAGGAGATCGAAAAATGCTCCGCGTCGGCTTCATCGTGGTGATCGAGTACCCCACATGGCTCTCCAATATCGTCACGGTCACCAAGGCCAATGGAAAAGTACGCCGTTGCGTGGACTTCCGAGATCTCAACAAAGCAAGTCCCAAGGACGATTTTTCCACTACCCAACATCGACATGTCGGTAGACACTACACCCAATTTCGAAGTCAAGTCCTTCGTGGACGGTTTTGCCGGCTACAATCGATCAAGATGGCCGAAGAAGACCAAGAAAAGACAAATTTTCACAACCCCTGGGGAACCTATCGCTACACGCAATGCCGTTCGGACTAAAGAACGCTGGGCTACCTACCAACGGGCAAAGAACCGCCCTCTTCCACGATATGATCCACAAAGAGATCGAAGTGTACGTCGATGACATGATCGTTCACTCAAAGGGATCGACGGACAACACCTCGCTGCACCCGAGAAAATTCTTCAATCGCCTCCGAAAACACTCAATGAGGCTTAACCCCGCCAAATGCACATTCGGGGTTAGCCGAGGCAAGGTTTTGGGATACATGGTCACCGAGAGAGGCATCGAGGTGGATCCTCAAAAGATCAAAGCTATCATCGAAATGAGACCACCGCAAACTCGCACAGAGGTGAAAAGCTTCATGGGCCGCCCGCAATATATCGCCCGCTCACAACCAATTGACCTCTATATGCGAGCCAATCTTCAAACCGATGAAGAAGAACGCCGACATCGAATGGAACTCGTAATGCCAAGATGCCTTTGAAAAATAAAAGCATACCTTGTGAGTCCTCCGATTCTCTCGTCCTCCCCACGAGGAAAAGCCACCGTTGCTATACCTAATCGTGACCGACACCGCAGCTGGAGCCATGCTCTGTCAAGAAAAGAGGGAGTCACGGGTCGAAAACGCCATCTACTTCGTCGCCGAAAGTTTCAAGGCAAATAACTCAATTACTCGCCTCGAGAAAACCTCGCGCAGCCTGTATGGGTTGTCGGGAAACTACGCGCACTACATGCAAGCCGCACACAAGCACACTTGGTTTCCAAAATGGACCCCCAAGTACCTCTTCGACAAACCATCTCTCGTCAATGAGGCTCGCCAAATGGTCTTTCTTCCTAGCGGAATTTGACATCAAGTACGTAAACCAAAAGTCAATCAAGGGACGGGCCATGGCCGAACAACCGGCCGATTTCCCAACCGACGAGGCTCGAGGCCCCGAACCACAATTTCCAGACGAGGGAATCTTCACAATCGAAAGCGAAAATCGATGGCAACCGTTCTTCGACTGAGCAGCCTAACAAAAAGGGAAACGGCATCGGTATGCTCTTGGTAGATCCCAAGGACGAGCACACCCCAATTGCTATAAAGCTCAATTTCGAGGTAACCAACAATGCCGCCGAATATGAAGCTCGCGCCGCCGGACTACAAGCCGCACTCGAGAGGAATGTCCAAACTCGAAGTTTATGGGGACTCAAACCTTGATCATCAACCAAGTCTCCAACAAGTGGAAAACCATAGACCCGGCTTGCAAAAATACCATGCTCGCATGGAGGACCTCATCACACACCGAAGAGGTCACCTTCCATTACTTGCCAAGAGACCGAAACAGTTTGCAGATGCCTTAGCCACCTTGGCCTCCCTTGTGGAAATCCCCGAAGGAAAAGCAATCAAACCCTTCAAAGTCGGACGAAAGGAAATTCCCGCCTACCGTTGTGAGATCGAACTGTAACCTAAGCCCGTCAATGAGCCATGGTATAACCAGATCTTCCAATACCTCAAGAACGGGAAACCACCTTCATGAACAAGGAAGACCCACACACAGGGGTCAAAACCAAGAGCATCATGGCCCTAAAACGCCTCGCCTCTCACTTCGTCATCCGGGGACATGCTATACAAGAAACGCTACCACGGGCCACTCCTACGCCGCATCGCCCAAGAAGAAGCAAGCAAGTTCATGAACGAAGTCCACAATGGGGCTTGCGGTCCCCACATGAACGCCGCAGCCCCGATGCAAATCATTCTCGTGGATGGGCTACTACCGGATCTCCATGGAGGCAGATTGCATCCACTTTGTCCGAAGCCGCGACAAGTGCCAACGGTTCTCCAACCTCAATCATCTACCACCCCACGATCTCTACCGCATGACTACACCTTGGCCCTTTGCCACTGGGGAATTGACGTCATCGGGAAAATCGCTCCGCCAGCAAAGAATCTGGTCACGAAGTTCATCTTAGTAGCCATCGACTACTTCACCAAATGGGTCGAAGCCAAGTCCTACAAGGTACTCACCTCCAAGAAGGTCGCGCATTTCCTCAAGGAAAACATCATACGCCGATACGGCATCCCAAATGAGGTCATATCGTACAACGGCTCACACTTCGAAGGGGAATTCGGCTGCATCGCCGGCTGAATTCAAGATCACACGTCACAAATCTTCTCCCTACCGGCCACAAACAAACGGCGCCGTGGAAGCAAAGAAACAAAACCCTCGAACGGATCATCCGAAAAATGACCACCCGAGGACGAGATTGGCCCGAGAAGCCGCACCTTGCACTTTGGGGCTACCGCACATCGCCGAATGCCACGGGAGAAACCCCATTTGCCCCGACATACGGATGGAAGGCCCTTCCCATCGAGCCGGAAATTCCCTCACTCCGAGTGCCGCTGAAAATGACATCAACGAAGTCGAATGGCTCCGGCCGACATGACGAATTGGCTCGCTAGACGAGCGACGACTAAAGGCCATGGAACACGTCCGAGCCTATCAAAGCAGATGGCTAGAGCTTTCGACAAGAAAGTCAAATCCCGAGACATCGTGGAAGGCGACTCAGTACTCAAAGAAAAGCCTCCCACTCGAACCAACCCACCGGGAAAATGGGAACCCACATGGATCGGCCCTTTCGTGGTTCAAAAGATCTTCTCCGAGGCGCCATGAAGCCGATGCACCTAGACGGCAATCCCTTCATGAATCCAAATAACGGAAGCAAACTTCGCAGATACTTCGCCCGAAGAAGAACAATCGCGCATCTCGGCACTCCATGTAGTGTCGAACTACGCAGACTGAGCCCTCTAGTCCTGGGGAACGTAGGCAACCTTAATTGGTCCGGTCTAAAAATACACAAAAAGTCAAAAGTTTGAATGTCAATCAAGACCTCCATCAAGCTACGCACTTTTCAAGAAACACGCCCGCCAGCCACCTTGACCAAGTCAAACGACGGCGGCAACATCAAAGGACATCCGAGGGTCACTCAAAGATCAAACGACCGACTCATGTCCGCTTCCAAGCCAGGGGCTTGTCTTCGCCTCACGCGCTTCAAAAAAAAAAAAAAAGAGAGCTCGAGCAAGGGCTCACAAAAAAAAAAAAAAAAAGAGAGCTCGAGCAAGGGCTCACAAAAAAAAAAAAAAAATAAAAGAAGCTCAAGCGTAAGCCGAAAAAGAAAAAGGTCAAGAGCCCGACGCCAACAAGAGGCAAGGAAGCTACGAAAAGACCGTCAAAACGACTTGTCAAGGGAGCATTCAACCTCTCGCCCAAGCACAAAGCCTCAAAGAAAGGGATTGCCGCTGTGGCCTGCATCGTTTCGGCCCGCGAATGCAATGTAAAAGTCCAAAGATGGACGCCGACAAAGTGCACAAATGTAAGCAAAGGCAAACAAGAGATCTTGCGTCTCGACAAAGCTTTAAAAGTAAATCACAAATCACTAACTACAACATTTCTTGATGAGTTCAAGCACGGTCTACTCTCAAGTTCACAACATGCTAAAAGACAAACTTTAATACATTTAACTAATAATGTGTTTGCAATGCAATGAATGGATACCTAGGAGGTCATTCCGCGCCATCTCGCGCTTGTCCCCTCGCCATTCTTTCCTTTCTTCCCTCGTCCCCGCGAGTCTTCTTTCGCTTCACGTGAACCAACTCGCGTCTCTCGCCCGAGATCCGGGGTCCTCCCCGTAGAGTCAAACAATCCAAGAGCTCTCGTGGCTTCATTCGCCCGTGCTTCGGCCGATCTCCTCCCCGCGAGTCCGTAAAGAGGACCTCTCCCCGTCGCCTGGCCAACTCTAGTCTCGTAGTCAAACAAAGTGTCTCCCGTCACATCCAAAGGGTCGACTGTGCTTCGGAACTCCTAAGGCAATAGCTACTACGGCAACCGGTCCTGCACCGCTACACGCCTCGCTCTCCAAGACCACTTGGGATCGCCCAACACGCCGCTCATACTGTGCCGTATACCGAGTCGTCAACACGACACTCTCCCGACGTCTAAGGAGTACCACAGAGGGAAAGCGGAATACTTCCATACCCTCGTAAAATACAAGAAGGCACCCGAAGCCGCCATACAAAGAGGAACTACCTCCGCAAGAGCAAGGTCATCCCACCCAACAAAGGCTCCCGCTTCATCCCAAACCGCCGGAAACAAGCGACGGAATATAGAAGGAGGACCAAGACAAACCCGGAACTCGACAACGTAGGACCCTTCCCGCAAGATCCTCCCGGTCTCAATCCTCCACAAGGAACCCACCAATGATCTCGATGCGTACCAAGCCGTGCCATCCATCTCTCCCAAAGTGACCGATCCATATCCAACACAAGAGGTCGCGAGCAAATGACCACGGGCTAAACGACGTCTGAGCCTCTGACATGGCCCGAAGTCTCTCTCGCAGCCCACAAGGTGAGCAAAGCGGGCTTCCCTCTCATAAAACGATCCCCACGCCGCGACGGTCGATACCATGAAGAGTCTCCCCAAAGACCAACGGGACAATATCCTCTCCAGCTTCCGCAAAGGCCCTACCACATCTAGCAAAGCGCCATCACAAATGCCAAGGGAACCGACTGTAAAAGCTGCCGCCATCACGCACAAGGCAAATACATCCCAAGAGACGTCACTCTCATCATCAACCATGAACCGCTCCGCAGCCTCGTAAATGTCGATATGACCCGAATCAAGGATCATGCCCCGCACTTCTTCCAACGAAGTACGAAGAAAGCCCGCAAGCTTCACGCTCACAAAGAACACCACCAATCAAAGGAAGCGAGATGGCCTCCACCTCCGGTCCCTCCAATCAAAGCCCGAAAATCCTCAAAAGTGGGCACCATTTCATTGTAGGAGAAACAAGACACGTGCCTCCTAACATCCTGCAACTTCGCGGCAGCCCGCAACAAATCCCAATCAGAACCAACTCCTTAAAAGACCAAACCGAGCAAAGACGAAACCTTACCTCGAAAGCCCGTCTTCTCGATGCCTCATACGGCGCCGCATCCACGTTTTCAACCGCTCAAGGAAGTGTGCTTGCCTCTCCCGCGAAAGCCTCGGCAAAATTCTAGGGACGTACGAAGAATCCATGGCAAAAATGGAGGTTCCTAGAGAAAATGGGGAAGAAAGCTCGAAAATGGCCGCAAATGGGGAAATGAGGAAGAACTGCACACCGGAAAGCATTTATGTCCTTCCCAAAGCAAGGTTGGTCCGCACGACCTCTTTTGCATGCTAAGTATGTCCGTACGGACCTCCTTGCAAATGTAACTCCATTTCCCCAAAGAAACAAGCATAAAAGCCACCGTCCTCAAGAAACCTTGCTCCAAACCGCCCAAACACCGGCCAAAGCCATTCCCGCAAACAAACACTACCCACAAATGCACTCTCACTCACGTGGCATGCACAAAATAAAAATAATAATAGCAACAATTTCTAGGACAATTCCCGGAATCACAAAAATGACATTACATCTTAAAATAAAATGCCGTTTGCCATGCAAATACATGTGTTTTATTACTGTACCCATAAATGTCTGTTGCTAAACAAAAAAAGAGGGATATGAAAAGAGGGAAAGCAAATGAATACTAATCGAATCCTCAAAGCATCATCATCCTCGCCGAGGTCCTCCAAAGAAAAGTCGGGCATCCCAAATAACTCGCCCGTCACATCCTCGTCGCCGGAATACCGAGCACTCCGCCGGAGGCTCCCACGAAAAGTACTCAAGGATCAAATCCGGCGAAAGGATCAAAGAAAGAAGGCTCGAGGAACCCTCACCCCGTGCGCCATGCGGAGGCATGAACCGATAAAAGGGCTGCTCCTCGAAGGCCCCGCAGCCTCCCGAAGACGTCCCGCATCCATGCTATGTCGCCGCCTCAAAGGTCCCTCCCCGCTGCGGCTCCGGCTCGGCTTTAGGCGGAGGAACGTCTACAGAGTGCCTCAAGGCATAGGCTCGTACGCCGGCACGCTGTCGCGAAGACCGGCAAGATATCTTCGACGCCATCTTCTTTCGCAAACGACCTCATCGCCACGTAACGGCGAGTCAACATATCATAAGCTCTCCCGGACTCCGCACCAACAAGCGCCTAAGGAAACGCCAAAGAATACGCTTATACTCAACAACAAAAAGAGAAAAATACGTAAAAGATGCCAAGATGGAAAAGAGTAAGCACACTCACCGATCTATCGGGGTCCACTCTGTATGCAGCAGGAGCTCCGCTGAACGGGCATGCACACCCTCCTCCTCGATCCGTCCCCGGACATACGTGAAATCCGGTCCCGCACGAAACCTCTGGGAGCCTCGCGGCCGGCCCTCTCTCTCCCGCCAAAGACTGCGGCGTCCCGCCTTCCTCCTCACGAAGGCCCCTGTAAGTGCTCCAATTTGAGCTTGTTAGAATTTTCGTTAGAAAATTAACGAAAGTTATAACATTTCTAACATTCCTAACTATCCTAACTTTCCTAACAAAGTGAGGGTAAAATGGGCATTGTTATTTAAGGTTAAACCTTAAAAAGAATCTCAAAAAAGAAAAACAAATGAATAAAACCACAAATAGAAATGCTGGAAACATAATCTGGCTGGTCAATTTGAATTTTGAAAAAGATTATTCCTTGTGTCCAAAGCCTGAAGCAGCAATTAATGAACAGTGCACGCGACTGGATCCATCCGCGCGGACATGTTTGCATTTTCAGGAGGGCTATAAATTGAGCCCTCCAGTCACAGAAATGAAGAGGAAGAACACAATTGCACCGAACCTCTGGCGAAATATAGAGAGAAAACAGTGAGAATTCACAAGAATTGTCACCTTTTTCTCTCCAATCTTTCCCAACTCATACTCATCCACTCACTCTCATATTCAAGCCCTAAACACTCATACACTCAAGCCAAACACTCAAGAACACAAGGAAGATTGGTAAACCCTCCTCTTCCTAACCCTAAATCTCATCCATGCATGCATCTTCAAACTACAAAATGTAGTTCTTCCATCTTCTTTCTCTAGATCTAAGAAGATCACCATGGAAGACCATCTCCATGGATGATCTTCTACAAAGATCAACATTATTTTCAAAGCTTTTCTTGCTTACTTGCAAAAATGCACTTTCAAAACCCTAAAAAACCATTTTCAAGCACTAAATCTTGATTTCAAAGGGTAAAATCCCCTCCCCAAGCAAATGAAATGCTTAGTCCTAATGTACTTAAGGATGGTTTGGTATAGTTGATTCACCACTAAAATGTCTAGTGATCACTAACCAAAACCTAGGAAATGGGGACAAGCATGGATGCAAAACCCCTTAAAATCATATTTTCTTTCTTGAGAAGTTGCTGTCCAGTAGCAAATTTCTCAGACCTCAGTCCATGGTCTTAATTTTTGGACACAGATGAACTTGGAATTTGGTGTTGACTACAAAACACTTTTTGTAGCCAACATCCAGAGATTTCCAAACATATTTTTACCTTATTTTTTGGGTGAGTAAAACTCCTCTTTTCAATTTTTCTTTCAGAGGCTAGTTCATCAGCTTCTGGGAATCCAGATCTCATATCTGAGGTTTCCAGAAGGTTTTGACGCCTCAAATCTTCTCCAAAATGGAAATTTCTTTCACACAAAGTTTATTCAAGGAGTCTAGAGAAACTTTCATTCTCTGAGTTCATCCAGATTATGAAGTTTTAGGACCCTTGAATCCATTTCAAAATCAGGTGTCTGCTGCCATTTTCTTCTGGCAGAAGTGACTTCTCAACTTCAAAGGGTTTTTTGAGTACCAAATCTCAAACCAAAAATTCTCCAAAAAATCATGGGATCAGTTTAAAGTCTTAAAAAGACATCCCAATTTTTACTTTTTCCAGTTTCAACTTATTTTGGCCAAAACACACACACACACACACACACAAATGATTTTCAGCTTGGAAGACTCGTTTTACGAGGCGCGTCGGGTGCACACTAACGTCCTTCCCGACGCGTAACATGACCTCCGAACCTAAATCTCTGATCTCGGGCTTTTTTCAAAGTTTTGGCCCTTCAAAATTAAAATGGCGTGGCGACTCCGTTATTTCCGGTTTTATTTGGTTTTTCAAAGAAACGCGAAAATCGAATTTTTCCCGCGAAAAAGGCAACACATCGTTACAGTGGCGACTCCGCTGGGGACTAAGCTTTTTAATAAAAAATGGTATTCGGTATATTGGTGGAAACCACTAAATTTCCCATTATCGCCTCCTAACACGAGTCGGGGATAAATTGTGGTCTAACAATCCCACGTACCGGTATCACCGTTGTCAAAAAAAAAAAGCTTTTGAGGGTCAAGCTTCCGTCCCGGCTTTGAAAATCATTTTTGTGTGTGTGTTGATTTTTGCACAGTTTTCATGTTGTTTTGGCCGCCTCGGAGAAAGTCAAAATTTTTGACTGTCGGAATAATGTCCCTAACTGTCGGAATTTTCGTGCTTATGTGCTCATCAAAAAAAATCAAAAAAAAAAGAAAATTTCCAAAAAAAATCATGCATCATATTTTTAAGACACATAAAAAAATCTCTATTTTACTCGTAAAAGAATATAGATCGCTTGCACACTACGCGCACGTGACCGTACACCGCACACTACGTTCTTAACCCGGGAAATCCTTGTCGCGGTCCGTTTGGTCTTATTACGCCTCCTCGGATGAGCACAGACTACCCAAACATCCCATGGAGCCTCGTGTCGACCATGCACTTGTCCGTGACACACTTTGTCCGAGACCCGCTGGTTTTTAGTCCGGTCCGTGTCATGCCCCGTCCGTATATAGACCTTTCCTTTCAAGCCTTTGCTCGCATACCGACTCAATATCTCTCGGTCCCTAATCGCCGCTAATCGCCGAAGTTCTCGCCGGTTTTCCGCCGCAGACTTTGACCAAGATATTGACCGGCGCCTTGACTTCGGCTCGACCGGGCACAAATTATACACTCGACTCCCAAAGATTGACACCGAGTCATCAAGGATTAATGACTATTCCATGCCTAATTACGGCTTAACCGACGACAAGTCAAGATCAATCTTGGACGCTTATCGTCCAAATCATGCCGACTTTTGTCGAGCTCCTGGACATGATCTTGACTTTCGACGTCGCCTTTGTCCGTAATTTACATCGAATGCTCGTTAAGACTCGATTACCCGCCGACTTTTAGGATCGTTTTTCTTTCGGTCGGTGGGACCCGCTGCCCTATAGGACCTCGCCCGGGCCGTCCCACCCCGGGAGGTCGAAATACGTGTGGAATACGAGGGGCTTATAGACGTAGTGACGGGCCCACCGATCCAGAATCGAGTAGTTTGCGAAAAGAAGAGCAATCTTTTCCAACCGATTAGGTTAATAAAACATGTTTTAAGTAAACGTGAACAAATAATCGCATGCCGCATGAGCCAAAAGCCCAAACACCTACCCTCCTTCCATTCCTGCACATCCGAACCTTCATGTCCTTTCCCCCTCAGCCTCCGCACAAAGCTTGGTTTCTGGGCACCGGGTCACCGTTTGATCGGCTTGGGAAGAGTCAAGCGCGTCATCGCCTTCGCCGTTTATTCCAACTCCGGTTTCGTAATGTCCGCATCGCCCGGTAATGATAGGGATAACGTTGCTCCGTCCTCCAAAATCCCTCGTACAGACACCAAGATTGGATCCAGCTTGGTAGAACAAATGAGACTTCGACATGAGGCTCAAATTGATGACCTACCGGGGGTAGTCGCAAGTCACGGTTTGACTATCGGGCCTCAATTCCGATGGCACCTTTACCGCAAAGACCAGAAGGTTCTCCTCCTCTTTCTTAATAGTCCCTGATACATCAAGATGCTACCCCAAGATTCCTATATTTCCACCGCCGAGACTCCCGCCCGCCGACTTACAGGCAACCGGCCCCCAAACAGCTAGCCGTGACGAAAGAGTTCTATACCGTCGCTGTCCCTCTCAAAGTGATGATCCCACAAATATCACCCGAGTGATGAAAATCAGAACAGCTTAAAGAAATATGGTCACCATCAAATCCCCGGAAGAACGCTGCACGTGCATACAGCCCGGATTGAAGAGGCCACACGCCACTTTGGGACCTTAACAATATCCCAACCGACCGGGCTACCTTGAAGGACAAACATATGCCCGTTCCTCAGACCTCAATATCTCTCATTATCCGGCGGAGTCCAATCACTCGCTACTGCACGAGCCCAGAAGCCAGATCCCCGACCAGGCCCACTCAAAGTCCTTCCAAGACCGTCAACCCGAGGTCCCAAATCCGCCACCACTGCAGTAACACATTTGGTGGGATATTTGTGGATCGTCCCGATTGCCTTGAAAGGGACTATCAGATTGGATACACGAGGACCGTCCTCCTAAGAAAAAGAAAATTTCCTCCCAAAGAAAATTGGAAGGAGAGATTCGAGGCCGGTGATAACAATGTGGGAACGCTCGGGAGCCATCTCGGGGGATTTGATTATTATGTACTCTACTCCGCCCGCCTTCCCCAAAGCAAAAAGGGATAAAAGAGCGTAAAAGCCTTGCCAACGACGGAATTGAGACCTCCTGGGATACCGCAGTCTTGCAACGTAAGTCCAACGGCCCCCTCGGGGGTCGCCCAAGGTTCGCTTTGTCCAGCCTCCCGAGTATCCACCGATGAAGAAAACCGACGCTGGGCGCTCCCACTCAATCAACATGTTGACGGAGATGGCAACCGCCACAAAAGGCATCAGCATAACTCCGTGGGCTTCGCAAAGACTCGCCGCAAGAAAAAGGCACGAAGTGACCGACTTGATGACTCTCCATCCCGAGACAAGGACCAAATCTATGATCCTCACCTATATGGGAGTATGATCACCTTCTGCGATGAAGATTTGCCAAGAGATGTCTCCCAACACAATGAAGCCAGACATCACTATTCGGCTCAACACCATGTCACTCCTCGGGGTATTAGTGGACAATGGATCATCGGTAAATGTCCTTCCCCTCAAAGCATGATGAGGGCCCTCCGCATAAATGAAAGGCGCGTGATCCCATCTACCCTGGATCGTCAAAGCCTACGACGGTTCGTCTCGTCCCATTCTGGGGACAGTGACTCGAACTCGGTACGAAACCCAAATGGTGCCCGCAAAGTTCCATGTAATGGATATCCCTCCGAGTTCACAAACTCTACTAGTGGCGCCCTGTTGCATCACATGAAAGCCATAGCCTCCACTCTCCACCAACGCGTCAAATTCATCAACCGGCAGGAGACCTTGAAGTCATAAGGGGTGACGCTTTCTCATAGGGAACGAAGCCGAAACAATAGCCAAGAACGCCCACGCCAAACACCGGGGCTACATCCTTCAAGAGGCAAGTCTCGCCAAAGATCCTTTGGAATCCAAAGAATGCCAACTATGTCGACACACTCAAGCGAGCTGACTCGAAGAAGTTCGATTCATCAAATTCAATTGCTATTTCCAACACTTGGAGGCGTATCGAAGGAAATGCCGAACACCGCCATGATACAGTGCACACAAGTCCCCGGTCCTCAATCACAGATTTGTCGCATTCTCGCAAACCCATCCTTTGGCCTCGCCGGCGAGGAGATTTTCATGATAAAAGTCAAGAAACACCGATGTACTCGGCTCGAATCTATGAACGTCGTGTGGGACGTCCTCCTTGTCAACTACCCGCCAAGCCTTTCCGCTCGAGTATGGGACATGAGATTTTTCTAGCCGCTCACCGAGACGCAATGCGTCCTTACATCTCGGATTGAGCGATCGATTGTGACGAAACGGAAGTCCCTGCACTGAGGAAGATCCCTACATCCACATGCTCGCTTCGGATGCCAAACACAGCTTGATTCTCGGTTCGACAAAGAGATGATAGCAACAATCGAAGAGGGAGCACAGAGACCATGCCTTTCCCGAAGTTGTGAAGCCACCAACAGCCGATGCCGCTAAAGAATTGGGAAACTCTCTCAGCCCGTCCGCGACCAAGGAGGAAATGATCACCAAGCTTGGATTGGTCCCCCGTCCTTTCGTGTCAACCTTTGTAAAGTCCTCCGAGTCTCTCATTGTTGAGTTCGAGTCTCTCGAGTCGTCCGACGGCCTCACGCCCGAAGACTACGAGTCCGTAGCCAACGTTGTATTCCCTTCGTCTTCAATGAAATGATGAACCTTTCGAGTATCCCTTAATTGCCACTTTAACTAATGATGAATTAACTAATAATCTAAAACAAGCTTAATAACGATTCACTAGATGAAGAGGCGTACACATTAAATGAACAATATATCAAAGAAATCTTTAAGGTGTTGTCCTGAAAGAGGAAAATCGAGCCCAAGCCGCCGAAGAGATTTTGACAAGTGTGAATTTGGGAACTACAAGAGCCTAAAGAGACGCAGATTGGTAGTTTCTTCGAAGGGACCGAAAGGGTCGCCCTAATCGAGCCGCTAAAAGAATTCGTGGATGTGTTCGCATGGTCCTATAAAGATATGCCAGCCTCGATCCTTCCATAGTTGAGCACCGAATACCGCTCGACCTTAAGTCAAGCCGCAGCGTAAGCTAAGAAGAATTAAGCCCGAATGGTCCTTACAAGTGAAAGAGGAAATAGAAAAGATGCTCTGTGTATGTGGTTCATCAGTGGTCATTGAATACCCAACATGGCTATCCAACATAGCGATTTGATCAAGGCCAACGGAAAGATCCGATGCCGCGTAGACTTCGTAGACTTGAACAAAGCTACCCAAAAGACGATTTCCCTCGCCAAACATCGACATTTTGGTAGATTCCACGGCCAACCACGAAGTCAAATCTTTCGTCGATGGTTTTGCATTCGGCCACAACCAAATCAAATGGCGTAAGAAGATCAAGCCAAAACAGCCTTCACAACCCCTCGGGCACATAATGCTACACCTGGCCATGCCATTCGGACTAAAGAATGCCGGGGCTACGTACTGCAGGGCAGCCACACTGCTCCATGACATGATCCACAAAGAAATTCGAGGTCTATGTGGACGACATGATAATACATTCCAGAGGATCGATGGCCAGCACTTTGTTGATTTGAGAAAATTCTTCGCCGCCTCCGAGACCACAAAGATGAGACTCGAATCCACCAAGTGCACCTTCGGTGTAAGACGAGGCAAGGTACTAGGATATATGGTGACGTAACGGGGAATCGAAGTAGATCCCCGTAAAATCAAGGCGATAGTTGAAATGAAGCCACCACGGACACCGACGTAAGTGAAATCCTTCATGGGAAGATCGCAATACATAAGCCGCTTCAGAATCACCGACCTCGACCGCGAGCCAATCTTCAAGTTGATGAAAAAGAATGCCTACACGTAATGGACCCTTAATGTCGCCTTGCCTTTGAACAAATTAAGGCATACCTTGTGAATCCCCGATTCTCTCGCCCACCACATCGGCAAAAGCCACTCTTGCTATATCTCACCTGTCCACTCTGATACAAAGAATTTGGGCTATGCTAGCTCAAGAGAAAAAAGATTCCAAAGTCGAAAACGCCATCTATTTCGTAGCGTAAAGCTCCAAGGAAGCGAACTCAATTACTCGCTTGCGAGAAGACTTGCGCAGTTTGGTCCGGTAGTGGGAAAATTGAAACACTATGCATGCGCCTCACCCGATACATCTTGTTTCAAGGATAGACCCCATCAAATATCTGTTCGACAAGCCTTCCATCTCCATGAGATTGGCAAAATGGTCGTTCTTTTTGGCCGAATATGACATCGCTTATGTTTCAAGGAAATCCATAAAAGGACGCATAATGGCGTAACATCCGGCCGATTTCCCAAGTGATGAGTCCCGAGGACTCCGAACCTCAATTTCCCGATGATGGAATCTTTCGCTCTAGAAGGAGAAAATCGCTGCAACTCTTCTTCGACGGGCGTCAAACAAAAGGGGGAACGGGATAGGAATGCTTCGGTCGATCCTACCGACGAACACACCCCCATAGCAGCAAGGCCGAATCTCGAAGTCACCAACAACGCCGCCGAATATGAAGCTTGCATAGCTGGGTTGGAAGCCGCCTCGAAAGAAATATCAAGGAATTGGAGGTGTACGGTGACTCGCCCTCATCATCAATCAGTCTCTAACAAATGGAAGACCGTGGATCCGGTTTGCGTAAGTATCATGCTTACATGGAAGAGTTAGTAACTCAATTCAAAGAAATCGCCTTTCATTACCTCGCCAAGAGACCGAAACAGTTCGCAGATGCTCGCTACACTAGCCTCTCTTGTCGAAATACCCGAAGGAAAGTCTCGTTAAACCATTCGTAGCCTGGAGAAGAGAAAACCCCGCCTATTGCTTCGAAATTGAAGCGGAAGCCGAACCGATCAATGATCCCCGGTACACTCGCATTTACCAAGCACTCAAGAATGGCGAGGCCTCTTTCAAAACGAAGATGGGGAATATAAAGAAGGAATCAAAGCAAAAGTCTCTCACTCAAGCGGCTCGCCTCCCATTATGTCCTTTGGGAAACATGTTATACAAAAACGTTATCAAGGCCCCTCCCGCGATGTATCGCAAAACAAGAGGCTACCGAACTCATGAAAGAAATACATGGTGGTACTCGCGGCCCTCACATGAATGCTCGAGCTCGATGCAAATCATACCGAGAATGGGGTATTTTTGGATCACCATGGAAGCCGATCGCATCCAGCTTTGTCAAAAGCCGCGACAAATGTCGCCGATACTCAAATCTTAATCACTTGCCTCCTCACGAAGTTATACCGCATGACAACCCCTCGCCATTCGTCACTTGGGGAATTGATGTCATAGGCAAAATCACACCATCAGCAAGAATTCGGCCACGAAGTTCGTCCCCGGTAGCCGTGGATTATTTCACCAAGTGGGTTGAAGCCAAGTCCTACAAAATCCTCAATTCAAAGAAAGTCGCCCTCTTCATCAAAGAAAACATCATGTGCCGATACGGGTTGCCGCCGAAATCATCTCGTATAATGGATCCCACTTCAAGGGGAATGTGAAAATTGCCGGCGGAATTCCGAATAACCCGTCACAAGTCATCACCCTACATGTGCCCCAAACCAACGGAGCCGTCGAAGCAAAGAAACAAGACTCGGAAAATATCATCCGGAAAATGGCCAGTCCAAGGCGTAGATTGGCCCGAGAAGTTACACTGCACTCGGGGCTAGCGTAACATCGCCGTAACGGCAACCGGGGAAACACCGTTTGCCCTCACATACGGAATGGAAGCCGTACTCCCAATCGAGCCGGAAATCCCCTCGCTCCGTATACCGCCGGAAAGCCAAATCAACGAGGTCGAATGGCTCCGCAGTCGCCATGACGAATTGGCCCTACTAGACGAACGCCGACCGAAGGCCATGGAACACATCCGGCCTACCAAGGAAGAATGGCCAGAGCCTTCGACAAGAAAGTAAAGCACGGAGATCCGAGAAGGCGATCTCGTTCTAAAAGAAAACCCCACCGTATCAACCCTCTCGCAAATGGGAGCCCGTATGGGTCGGGCCATATGTCAGTCCGTAAGATCTTCTCCTGAGGAGCCATGCAACTTGCGGACCTCGACGGAATCCCTTTGTACACCCAAAGGAATGGTGACAAGCCGCGCAGATACTACGCGTAAAAAAAAAAAAAACAAAAAAAACAAAAAAAAAAAGAGTGCTAAAAGAGTAATACCCAACTAGGTTAGAAACCCGAAAAGGGCGGCCTAGGTAAAAAAAATGTGTTGCACCAAAAAAAAACACAAAAAAAAAAAACAAAAAAAAAAAAAGAGTGCTAAAAGAGTAATACCTAACTAGGTTAGAAACCCGAAAAGGGCGGCCTAGGTAAAAACAGTGGTTGCACCAAAAAAAAAAAAAAACAAAAAAAAAAAAACAAAAAAAAAGAGTGCTAAAAGAGTAATACCCAACTAGGTTAGAAACCCGAAAAGTGGCGGCCTAGGTAAAAACAGTGGTTGCACCAAAAAAAAAAACAAAAAAACAAAAAAGAGTTCACCGCTTGAACTACGAAGACCCGAGCTCCTCAAAATGAGGGGAACGTAGGCAAATAAACGGTTCTGGTCCTAAAGCACAAATAAAAGCCATACTTTGGCATCAATACAATTGATCGTACCATGAAAGCGTCTCGAAAAACTCTAAAGCAATTCAAATATTCATTACAAGTTAAAAGCTCTTCACGAGTCTAAGCCCGATTCATTCCTACAACCGGCAACTCCGCTAAAGGAAAACTAAGATACATAATCAAACTAATGTGTCCGTCATGGCAAGAAAGGGATACTTGGAAACCTCGTGAGTCACTCCAAGCCACTCGCATCGGCCTCTCCCTTCTTCTTCCCCTCCGAGTCTTTCTCTTCGAACCGGAAAATGTCGGTATTCCTCCTACCAAGCTCGGTATAGGAACAGGTCTATCAAACCGTCTCCGTCGTGGCCTTAGTAGCCCTAGCGTCATCCCTCATCTCCCGTAACCTAGCCGGTAACATAGGAGCCCTCCTCTCCTCGTCTCTTGACGTAAGCCTCATAATCGGCCGCGCCGTCCCCGCTCCCGCCACGAGGGTTGGCCCTCGCCGGCCCTCCTCCTCTCGTAAATGCTCCGGTCCTCCGCACCTACAATGGCCTCACGCCTCGTCTCAAAATAGCCACCTCGAGTCTCTCCTGCATGCCCTCGTACCAATCCAGGTACCAAGTGGTCGTGAACACGGCCTCTGACGCCCGAGAATGACCCGAGGAGGAAAGGCATCGTACCTCCATACTCGGGAAAGAAATGGAAACACCGAGGGATCATCCATGGAAACAGGAGCCACCACCCCGGTGGCTACATCATCAAAGCCCTCCAAAGGAACCCGCTCCAAGCCAAACCGCCTAAGGACCAGAGCCGAATGTAGAAACTCGGATCGAGAAAGCCCCTAAGCATAACCACACGGGACCCGTCCCCGAAGCACTCGCGAGTCTCCACCCGCCAACGAGGCACCAACCATCTCGATATCTTCGGGCCCGGCGACCCGCCATCCAACGTGCTCCCACGAGCCCCGATCATCAAAGTCTACATCAACACCTCTCCCGGCAAAAGTCCAAGGCCTCGATCATATCGCAGGTTTCCCGAAGAACCCCCAAACGCTCCATCACCCACTGTGGTCAAGCAGAAACGGGCTGCCCCCGCGCATGTACCGTCCGGTAGCTAATCTAAGCCAAGAGCATGAAAAGTCTCCCCAAGAATCAAAGGAACGACATCTCTCGCCTGTGCGACAATGAACGACAACATCCAAGCAGAGATCGATGGTAAATCCTCAAGGAATAGACCACGAACAAAGCGCCGAACATGCAAAGTGCAAAGGCATCCCAATAGGCGCTATCCACCAAGCCTAAGCCCCTAAATCTGTCTGGGAAGACCTGAAATATCAAAATGGCCTGACCGCTGATCATGCCTCGTGCTTCCTCCGGGAAAGATGAAGAAGGTTGCACAACTTGTCAACAAAAGAAGCTCCTCCTGACAAAGGAATTGCAAGTTATCTCCTCCCACTCCTCCCGGACCCTCCAAGCAAGGCCCTGCAAATTCTTCCACAGCTGAACAATCTTCGTCATGAAGGAAAGGCAAAAGACATGCCCTCTCTAGTATCCCAAAACGAAGAAAGAAGCCCTTAAGAGGTCATAATCCTAACCACCCTTCTTCATGAGAGACCACAAGCATCGTACCTTGTGACCGCTTCTTCAAAGAAAGACCTTCTCCTCTCATGCATAATTTCCCGACCAAC